>JANRGW010014061.1:0-16524 GCA_024733675.1 Psilopsiagon aymara
GCTTCTCTGGGCACCCTGTGCCAGCACCTCAGCACCCTCACAGGGAAGAGCTTCTGCCTAAGAGCTCATCTCAATCTCCCCTCTGGCACGTTAAAGTCAATCAGTTTAAAGTTGTTAAAGCCCCCTGTCATAGGGATGCTCAACAAAGAAAGTATCTGGTTACTGACCTCGAGTTTATGATACAGTCAGTGAAATCCTACTCCATCTTTTCAGCAGTTTAGGATCTACAAACAGACCTTTGAACCTGCTGTTACCGTGTTCAATTTCACAGCTCTTCCCCAGGGGAACAGAATGACACCATTTAATTAGACTCTAACTCTCCTCATCTGCCCCAGAAGTTTCTTGTCACCTCATTCAAATGTAGGCATCATTTAGGCTTAGAGGTTTGCATTGTTTTTTCACCAGGGTTCTAAAAAGCTCTGTAATATAATAATTCACCCACTGTGAAACTTTTCTATAGACACTGCAACAGGAACAGCGCTTGCCTTCCCTCGGTGCTGTGTCTTGTCCAATAGCTTCAAGGAAATGCATAGTAATTCTCCCAAAAAATACTACTGCCCAGATAATAATCCTGACAACACATGTGAGGCTTGAGGGTGGAAAAAATGAAGCACTTAGAAGGGGAGAAATGAGATTCTTTTTCCCAGTCCCAGCTATTAATACTAAGCTGTAAACACTACATGGTATGCCTTTGTTTTAAGGTGACAATCACAATCAAACCCACAGCTGCTAAGCTTGGGGGCTGTGGAGGAACATCAGTTTCATATAACAGTCATGGCATAAGACAAGACGTTTCAGAATGAGCTGTCCCAGCACCATCAGCACAGACAACCATCAGGTTGGGCAGGATCAAAGGCTCAGCTTGCACAGCATCCTCTTTCCATCGGTGGCCATAAATGGGTGTCCAGAGGAAGAGAACAAAAATAGGCTAGGCATATATAATACTCCTGTCTCTATTTATATGTGTACATCTTTCTCCCCTGCTTCCATCTCCAGTCACTTCCAGCTCACCAAGCTCCTGCTCAGTGGCAATCAGTTGATTTCCATTAATTTGCCCACTCTCCCCTAAGAGGTGTAAACTTCAAACAGCCACAATTTCCTCTGACAACCTCCTGCACTGGTCAACACCTTCACGAAGAACCACCTACTACTGATCTCCAACTTGGCTCTTATCTTCCTTTGAAATCCCCAAGCTCTTGTGTTGGAAGGCAACGAACAATCCGCATCCTCCCTCTGTCCTATGTGATTTCACAGACCTTTGTCACATCTCCTTAACCTACTTACTCACCTGAAGGGTTCATTTAGTTCTTCCCACACAGAGGCAGTTGGACACCTTGCAGCTCTTCCCTGAGCATTTATAGCGTCAGCAAGTCTTCAAAGAGGGGAGGATGAGAGCTGCACAGTGTCCACACCACGGGTAAATCAGGGATTTCTATTCCATCACAGCAATGTTCCTTGTTCCATTCTTAGTACGTTTCCTATGGTTCTGGTTGGTTTATTACTACTGCTGAGCACTGTGCTCATTGTTTCCAATATAACCACAAACTCTTGTTCTTGCATAGAAATGGGGATAGAATCTCCTAATTACACTCTCACTTGGAAATCAGCTCAGAGCCCACCACTTCATATAGAATCTTAGAATCATTTAGCTTGGAAAAGACCTTTAAAATCATCAAATCCAAGCGTAAACCTGGCACTCCCAAGTTCATACAGAGCATTAAGATAATTTTAGGGGAGAGTCAATGCAATCCTTAAGAGTAGCATGAGGTACATGTGCATTGGCACATGAACTCAGACACGTTTACTTCGAGCTGAATCCCTTCTCCAACCCGTGCCCTATTCATGCAGCTACCCCACACCACAGTAAAACATGATTTTAACATACCCAGTGCCGGTTTATACCACCAATATCTCCAAATTTGCTAAAAGCACACACCAATATTTGATGGAGCAGACAATGCTGCTCTTACAGCTGATTGCAAACAGATTTCTCCCAAACCAACCCAGTGCATTGATGATTGTCTGTTCTTCTTTTTCTGCTTTGTAATTCTCAAACATTTGCAGTTGTGAGTCTGTCAAAGCTTTAATTTGCTTAATCTGATTCACAAGCACCTTGTTAATCTTTTATCAGTTTTATTACAAGCTGTAAACAAAACCCAGTTCTTCAATAATTAAAGGGCAGAACCAGCCCTCAGGCAAATGAAGTCTGGGATGGGGGGGTTCAAATTTAAAAATCAAAGTAAACCCGTAGATTAGGCTTTTTCCTTCCCATCTACAGAATCAGTGACTCTGGCTTCAAACCAGGAAATAATTCTAGATGAACAGATTGCGTGTGACATCCCCCCAGCCAGCCTCTCTCTCATCGACTGTGTCCTGAATATTAATCTATCAAGTACCTACATGTCACTTGTTCCAGCGTTACACATACCACAGGCTGGCAAGTCAAAAGCTGTATCCCCAACAGCAGCTCATTTCTCTGCATTTACATGTGCCCAGCCATGCCTGAGTCCACTGCTTTGCCACCAGTCCCTCCCAGACAGCAGAAGGTCTCATCACAGCTCACCCTGAGAGAAGGCAGCCCTTCTGTCCTCCGGCAGCACTGACTCCACCTTAGATCTTTGGCTTCAAATGGGGGGCCCCAGCAGGAGTCCTGGTGTGGAAAACACACCAACAGTGATGACACCACTGAGGCTGATCACCCATACAAAGGACACTGTTATGACCATGGTAAACACAAAACTTACCTCTAGCTACTCACACTAAAGTGTTATTTAATGTCACTATTACTGCTGCTGCAACCTGCTCTACGCTCTACCAACTCTTCAGTCCAGCTGCGCTGAAGAACAGCGCTCACTGATAACAATCACCGTAGGATCACCTTAGAAATCTTGATACAAAGCTTCCAGCTTTCTAATGTATTTCAAATTGTATTTCCTAATGTATTTTAAATTGCATTTCCTTCTTGTTACAAAAGCAGCCACTGTTAATGACACCCTCCAAAGCACTGCAATGTGAAGAAAACCTAAGGAACTACGAGAGCAAGTCTGTGCAGATTCTAATTACCTTTTGAAGGTACACTGCCATGCACACAGAAATGGATTTAAATGCATTACACACCTAAAAATGGGTAATGGATGCACTGCTAGCCTATTACGTGTGGTTCATTGTGCAGAGTTTTCTGGTTGTGTGTTTTGTGCACTGGGCTGTAAAAGTTGCTTAACAGAAGAAAATACATTCGATTAAAAATTTACATGAGAAGAATGTTATCAGGGCTTTTTTTCCCCCTTGTTATTTTTACCTGCCTCTGACTATTCCCATTAGCATACAACTCTTCTTAGCCTCACAAACACATGCAAAAAAACCCAGGACTGAGGATGGAATATTTCAGGACTAGATCTCAAACCATATTAAAGACAAAGCTGATCAGAATCTGGCTCCAGCTGGAAGAACACCCAACACAAATTCCCACTTAGAGGTGGGAGGATCCCACAGTGATATCGAGATGCTCAAACAGTTCTGCTCCAGTGCCTCCCTTTGTGAGAAATGCCAAAGGGAAAACGGGAGGTGCTCATAGATCCCAATGGCTCAGCCATGCGAGTCCCACAGAGCTCCCGGCATCTGCCCAGGCAGGAGCAGCCCTGGAGCCATCCAGATACGCAGGATGCAACAACTGCCTCCGATTCCAAGAAGTCCTTTGTATTTCTACCATATACCCAGCAAAGCCAAATGCCAAATGAACCTATAGACTTTCTAATTCTTCATGTCAAAATGTTACGCGTTAGTGATAACCACTTACAGCAAAAAGCAAACTGCAGATGTTTAGTTCATAGAACAAAGAAATCAAAGATTTCACTTCTTACTTAAAATGTCCTTATCTAAACCCACAGCAGCGCTCTTCCAAGAGCTGGTCCAACTACCAAGACTTGCCAGAACTGTCCAAAGAGCTGTCTAAATCAAAATAAAGAACTACTTGGCCCAACAACCTTCAGGATCCTTCTCCAAATGCTTAGACCAACACAACACAGAAACAGAAGGAGCCAGGCCAGGACCTGCAGGTGGCTCAGGCTGCAGGAGGTCATTCCTCACAGGAGGTTTGGCTGAACTACACTTGGTTCTGCAGACTCAGGAGCAGAAGAAATCCGCAGGGGCAGTTTCTGATGTGAGCACACGTGTGGCTGAGCAGTGCTGCTGTGAGGAGCTGATCTCCCATCCCTCTGGCGCTGACAACTGCACACCAACAGCTTCTCTTCCTCTGGGTTTCAGCCCTGCCTGCTTTTCAGTGGGCACACAACGTCACGGAGACAGAAGCCTGTGCTTCTGCTGGTGCACCAGCCAAATCCAGCCTTTGAGGCCAAAATAAGGGAGGAAGCATTGCTCAGATGCACTAACCAGCCTCAAGCAAAGCGCAGCAGCAGCCACCATGAGCAGGCACCTTTTGTCCTACAACATCTTTGTGTTCATAGAAACAGCAGATAAAATCAATGCAATTAACAGAAAGCCAAAATATGAATCAAAGCAATTCTCTGTGAGAGAGCTGTAATGGCAACCACAGGCTCACCCAGCAAAGCCAGGTGGGGGGAAGGAAGCAGCCAAGCCCAAGGAGCTCGGGCTCCTGAAGCATGAAGGCACATTTGTAATAATCCATATTTACAAGTGAAGTAAATTGCTACATCTATTTTCCTGACTTCGACGACTAGGCCCAGGATCTGTATGCAAGCACCGCAATGACAAATCTCCCTCATTTCCCTAAACGCCGGCAGCCGCAGTTGCAACATGGGTTTAAAAAATGTAAACTTTTAATATTCATAGGCAGAAAGGGGAAAACTCAGCCGCTAAAAGTGATAAAAATACTGAACCAGGTGTCTGTGCCAAGTAATTGGGGAAGACACAACCCTTTGCTGATCATCTCCATCAGTTTAAGGAGTAACATCTTGATTTCGCACCTGCAGACATCCATCCACAGAGCAATGAGGAGAAGTAGTAGCAAAAATAAATCAATAAAATCAGCACAATTAGCTCCAGCAAACACTTCTGGAGCAAAAAGCAGGAGGGTTCCTCTTCCCTGTGAGGGTGCTGAGGCGCTGGCACAGGGTGCCCAGAGAAGCTGTGGCTGCCCCATCCCTGGCAGTGTTCAAGGCCAGGTTGGACACAGGGGCTTGGAGCAACCTGCTCTAGTGGAAGGTGTCCCTGCCTGTGGCAGGGGGTCAGAACTAGGTGAGCTTTAAGATCCCTTAAAACCCAAACCAGTCTGTGATTCTATGTTTCTGTAAGTCTGATCCAAAAAGTCACCAACTGAAGCCGTTATTGCCGACTCAATCAAGTGTGGGGAGAGATTTCTGGAAGAATTCATCATTCCAGGGAAAATGAGTGTTTCAGTGTGCTCAGGTCACCAGAGTGATTTATCACCTCGGCCATCTGGCTCTTTTGAGCACCTGCATTAACCCTCTGCTCATTTCAGTAGCTGGTCTAAAACCAACTACGGACTTCTGAAAATGTATTCCCTACGGCAGCAAGGGGAGAAAATGGTCCCGAGATTAACAACTTCTCTGTGGGGAACGGGAAGGAGAAGACATTGTCTCCCATGCTTCCACACAGGAGACAAATAACCAAATCTTTGCCACATTCCTCCTATACAGGACAAGACAAAAAACAAGCAAAGTCAAAGAAGAGAGAAAAAAACCCATGAATTCTCTAAAAATACAGGCAGCTCGTGAATCTCCAGCTGCAGAGCAGCCCTTTCAAGATGCAACTCTTGGTGCTTGTCACGAACGATGCTTCTTGCCTCGATCCCCCCGGAAGAGCGAGACAATCTAATGCAAGTCACATTTGATGTGCTGTGTGCTGCTCAATACCAAGTGGCTGAATTACTGGGTGCAGATCTCATCATACTCTTAAAAAGTAATTTGGAATCAGGGCTTTGATTTAGATTGGCTTTATCCTTTACTTTCAAAGTACAACCGGCAATAATGTACTCTGCACATTTAACATTTGAAACAGGGTTTCCATTTACCTCTTTGTACTTACTAGAGGAAAATGACTGTAATTGAAATCTTGCTGCTGGAAATGAAGCCCTTCAAACACTCAAAGTGTTTTTTGTCCTTAAGCCTTTTTATTTTAGCTGTCAAAACTGTAAACTGCCTTCCAGAGTACTGGGAGTCTTATGATAGAGCAAGACATGAATGTACCCCGTATCTAGGTACTGGGTGTTTTAATCTAATTTTCCAGCTAGGAATACAGCACTTCCCTCCTTTGGGCGCTGCTGGGAATGAGAGAATTAAGCTTTGCTTCAGTTCAGCAATATCCACGAATGAGCCTCAAAGAAGGGACCAGGCTTTTCAAGGACAAAGCAAAACCTTTCAAGTCCTCCAACTTCATCCATGAGCTCCTTCAGACAGAAGCAGCAACATGTGAAGCCCGACTGCCCACTCCCGCTGCCTCTCTCCACACATCTCCCACACTTCCCAGAATTTCATAGATTTCCAAAAGCTTGCCTTCTTTTCTCCCCTCAGATCAAACCGATTTCCCAGTGTCAGCACTATTATTTGTATGGAGCTGCTGAATTTTAATTACAGTGTAAATGCACTCAGACTGAATGTGGGTATTATGTAAAAGTGGCTCCTGTCCAAATGACCTTATATTAAATCTTTGAAAGGGTAAACATAAAAACTTTGGGTTTTTTCCAGTAGGCTCCCTTGAAGTTTATATAATAGAATGTTTGCAATTAACTTGATAATAGACTCAAGATGAAGCTGTGTGGATTTCTACTTTAGTTACTTTTATTATCTGATTATTTTAACCACAATTAGAAAATGTGCTGCTGTGAAATGGGTTTGCAGTGCTTGACTAACACCACATTAAGAACGGGTTGGATAACTTGAGCAAACTAACACACCAAAGTACATCAGTTTATCCAGTATCTCTCGCTTCTCCTTCCAGTTCCGATATGCCTTTAGGACAAAAGGTGAGCACAGACTAAGGCCACTTCTCAGGCTTTCCGTTGCAGCCACGGTATTTTCTCCCTACCAGTATAAACCAACTACAAGCTGTAAGGCAACACAAGTTGACTGGCTTACAAACAGATTTCAAGGTGCCAGATGGATGCAGTGAGTTTGCAAGCCCCCAGCAGACCTGTGAGGGTTGAATTCCCTTGGAGCTTAGCAAGTTCCATCCCCAAACCTCAGCTCAGGTCTATCTGCACAAGCTGCAGATAAATCTGATGGGATGAGCAATGCTCAAGCAGAAGAGTTTACAGCAGTAGTGATGTCAAGAGCATAAAGCAGGTTGACTATCTACATGTGAAAGAATATTTCACAATGGATAAGCTGCCTGCAGTTACTCTGACATGTATATAAATACATATCAGAGAAGGGTCTTCAGACATTAAAATCTTCCAAAGCAAATCAAAGGGGAAGAAAAAAACACACTTGTGATGGCCAGAGGCAAGGATGTCAACCTCAGCAGAGCCAGCCAGCTAACCAAAATGTCAATGAACTTCTCTGTAAGAGAATTAAGAGGGAACAGTGCAATGTCAGTATTGTGGCACACACAGGAAAAGCAGTTCTAGTCCTGATTTAATGTATTTCCATTAAATGAGAGGGCAGAGACCCAATCTTTCTCTAACCTAACATGAATTCCCTTCAACAGACATTGTCTAACACTGCTAAAGGAGGAGAGTAAGCTGAAATTAATGTCATTTTCACTGGCTGCTGCCAGAAGAGACATCACTGTCCTTTTCACTCACCCTCCACCAGGTATAAGGTTGAGGTACATCCTTTATAGCTGTACAGTGGGGGTGAACCAGGACACACACTGATCTGCCTGAAAACGAAGCCAGACCCGAAACATGGGAATAAAACCTGTTCATTTCCAGTTGGATCAGCTCCCGCACTCATGTCACCACGTGGCGGCACAAGCACTGCCGCTGACAGCGTGTAGCTGGGAGTGGGAACACTCATCCCTGCAGCAGCCTGCCCGTATGGCAACTGAAAATGAGAAACTGCATCTCCAAGGGAGGTTTTAAATCCCTTTAGACAAACTGCTGCAAGAAGCTCATTTGAGTATTTCAGAGGTACTTCAGCTTCGTTAACATAAAGCCCATTTCTAAAGCCTTGACAACATGGTCGAGTTGCAAAGGAATCTGACCTCATTTTTTAAACCAATGTGGTTACGCTAAGGCAGAAGCGCTTGTTTCACAGAGCGTGTAACCACAGTGTCCAGCCAGAGAACTGCGCCAGTTTAATACACTCAGCGTCAATTCACACCAGCACAACTTCTGCACGCAGACAAGACTTGAAGCTAATGCAGAATAAGCCAAGCACACAATGGCAACACGAAACCCTGTGCTTCGCAAGAGGAACATCCCCACCTCGTAGCCAAGACTGAAGTGCCTGAAGAGCCTTCCATTAAGAAACCCCCACTTCCATGCAAAGGACTAATGGGTCTCTTATCACACAGAGAATTCAATAGAAGAGCATGCACGCACTTCCTGCATTATGGTTTTGGGTTTTTCTCTCCCCCCAAACAGATGAGCAGACTTGGCAACTTCCCTGGTGAATCAGAAGAAAAACCTGTAAGGCACAAGGAACTCAAAGAAGAATTAAATGGGTTTCCTGGATTTCATCCATGTTCGCGCTTCGCAGGTTGTAGATCTCAAAAATATCTGTTTCTGACAAAACTGGTCTGGCAGGTTACGCAACACACACACAGTCACCCGGTGACAGAAAAGCAGGAACATGATCTGCTCAGTTCAGGGCTTTCTGGTTCACTTGCAGGGGTATTGAAAAACAAAACAGAAAAAGGAAATCTGATCACCAAATGTCAAGGTGGAAAACAAAAATCCCAGGTTCTTTAAATAGCCAACCTCATCCACTCACAAATAACTACCGATTTCATTAGACTTTGTACTTCCAGGAAGAGCTTCACACGCTAAATATGCAGAGTTGTTTTGGTTTGATAGAGATGTTTATAGGTCTGCTCTGACTCTTAAACCCATGGAATTATTGCAGAGACACGTCAAGGAGATAAAACATAACTGCCTAATAAAGAGGATTTTGCAGCCAAATTGCCTTTGTAAGACTGCCCCGAACAAATGAAAAGGGAATACTTAAATCTGGGACTTTGTTAAATATACTATTTGCAGCCTGCGATAAATGATAGGACAACCTTGTTAAATGAAATATATATATGCTTTCACTGTGTGCAGTATAACTTCAGGCACAAAGACAAGATGTAAATCAATATGCCAGAACTATTTGCCAGAATAAAAAACTTCAGGCTAATAGCACATGCCCTGTTTTAAGAACATTAAGTTGCTAACTGCTTGAGGGTGTTTAGGGAACAGATAGAGGGGCTTCTTTAGTATTCCCACAGAAAACCTTGTCATGGTCTTTTCCCCATTTTTCTGGATTCAAGGAAACAGCAAGGCAACATACAGATACTCTGACTGGGTCTCAGCATTATTGACCACAGGATCAGTCTTGAACCTGGGGCTGGAAACCCTCCAGGGAGACAGTCAGTGAAAATGCATCACTGTCAAGCGGGTCCCCCCTGAGATCATGGTCCATCTTCTCCCCATCCCCATCCCTCTGTCTCCTCCAGGCATCTGGGTACCAGGGGACAGGAAAGGTGAAGTGAAAGATGAGTGTGAAAGAAAAATGCAACAGAAAGCACCATGTTCTGTGCGGTATGAAATGCAGCAAATTCCACAGTAAACTCCCCAGCAAACAGCCTTAGCGAACATCTCACTACTTTTTGATCAATAGAACTTCTTTCTTCCAGCAGCAATTACTTACAATTAAATACTTAGTTACTAAAGGAGAAGAAAGACCTGACTGCTATCCAGAAGCAGATCACATATCACAACCGCCTCCACAGAACAAGAAACATTCCCCCCTTTCAAGCTCCACCAGAGGAAAACAAATACATCTCTCCTGCTTTTTTTCTTGTCTTTAATTGACACAGCAGTGTACGAATCGCATCTGAGCTTGTTTCTCTTCCACTAACACAATGCTGAAGTTGCGGCTGTCACATTTCCAGCCCGTACCCTGTGTTGCAGAGGCTTTCGGCACCGCGTTATCTAGCAAGCCACAAGCAAATTCACCAGTGAAACTTCCCCACTGGTGACAGTCAGGAGCAGGGGGCTGCAGGCGACCATGCAGCAACCCCTTGGGAAAGGCTGCGGGAGAAAACATACCCACTTACCTTCTCCGCATGCTTGAACTTGACATAGAACCAACTTGACTTGATCATTGTCTCACCTCCTGCCCCCGTTAAAAAGCAACACAGCAACCCAAAGCTATCCTGCTGCTGAAAGGCAGCGTGCCTGCGCTCCTCCCGTCAGAGCCGGCGACTTTCCAAGGGGAACACGGGATTTAAGCGAAGTGAAGAGTGGGAGAAAAAGGACAGAAGGAAAAAGCAATGCTTTCCTTCTGCAGCTCCAGTTTGTCCCCTCCTGCCCTCCCAATGCTGAGCACGATCTCGCTTGCTGCCTCAGAGCTCGCCGAGTGCCTCAGCTCCGCATCTCACTGTCAGCTTGGCTGCCTGACAGCAGAATTCCTCAAATGGACTTCAGCTGCATTCATCACAAATGGCACATGTCAGTAAAGCCAGGAGGCTGGCTCTGGCGCTGGCAGCCTCCCAGGACCATGACCTCCCCCAGTGGGATGAATAATGAATTCCAGCACTTCCCTCCAGACACAGATTAACACCTGGCTAAACATTATTCTGACAATGAGCTTGCCCATTTGGAGAATGCTCCAGCACCGTGTTAACCCCTCATGCTCCCACCACGCAGCCTGGTGATGCTTTAGAGGCTGTCCCACGATGCCCTCCCCTGTCTAAAGAAAGATTACCCAACTATATATAGTTTAGAAACAATAAAGCCTCTTAGGCATAAAGCAAGTATCTCCTTTCTGATTCTGCAGCTGCAGTAATGCCACCCGGTAACCAGAGCAAGTGATCAGGAGTCAGACTCTCTTCTGCCCCCCCCCACTTTCCAATCTCCCCTCCACATACCCACTTGTTCAGCTTTGATGCTGCTAGGCTCATGTTTTAAAATAGAACCTGTAAAGACCCTTTGGAAAAAACAACAAAACCACTATCAGTATGAAACTAATGCATTGAAAATCCTGGGCAGACTATCTGTTCTTCAGTTTGCTCAGAAACACTGCCCACTCTGGTTTAATGAAACACATTGATTTGGTTGCAGCTCTCTGCAAATCTCCCAGCTCCAAGCATGCCACAGAGCCCTGAATATCAAGTTGCAAACTACAGGATGAATATAATCAGTCCACTGTATTTCCGCTGTACACAGACAGTGCCATACCAGAGCAGTGCTATCTGGCCCAGCACCCTATGTCCAAGGAATTAACGTAACAAATCCCAAGTCCCTCAGTAACACACCTAATAACACAGACCAAAACTGGTCATGCAGCTACTTGAACCTCTTTATGTTTTTTTCTATACCTTTCCCAGGTCTAGGTATCTTTTCCATAGGCAGAATGAAATAGACTGAATACATGTACCTCTGGCTTATCACCTCTTACTGTATGTACGCACAGAGATACATAGCAGATGAGACAGATACTGAAAGCTGGTTAGTCAATGTTACTCACCTAAAAAGTGCTATCAATGCTGATAACGGTGTCAGTGCCACACGTGAAAGCTGGAACTGTGAGAGGCTGGTACTTATTTACTTGCCAACAGAGGTTCTTTAGACTTTTTCATGAACTAACACTTATACAAGGGATCTAAATACCAAGGCTGATCAAGAACAGTCCCCTCACTTAATCGATTGTATGGCTCTACCCTTCCTACACATGGGAAGATGCCCTCATCATCCATCTACAGCAGCAGGAGACGATGCCGCTCAGCCCTGCTCTGGGGTTAGAACCCTGCTCAGCCAGGGCATCAGGGTAAGCAAAGCTCCTTCTAATTCCCCTCAACACAACTCAACCGAGCTGCCTCAATCCACGGCCAGACATGGCACTAGCTGTCAGAAATCACTTTCCGTTGATGCTACAGGAAAGTATTCCCACTCTCCCTTTAATTCTCTGTTTCTGTGGGGGAATTAACTCATGCTAAAAGGGTTGTAAAATGCCCCAGCATTTTTCAGGACTATGGAAGCATCAAAAATGGTGTCTTGCAAACACAACAATGATTGAAAATGTCTCTGACAGGGAACACACATCCCAAGAAAATTAAAGTACTGATTTTTCTTAGCACCTTTATTTTCTGCACCTCAAAAGCTGATTTTTGAAGCAGCAAATGAATAAATAGGACACATCCAGCTGTGTGTCTGAACAGGACCAGGTCAGTTCAAGAGCCTTGCTTCCCTCCTCACTGCTGCTTGGCCAAGTGCTCTTCTGTCCTCCAGCCCCTGGAGCAGGACACAGTGCCTGGATTTACTGCAGACACAGATGTGAACCACAGAGGTGATGCTGAGACACAACTGATGCTCAACCCCCCCATACCCACACAGACACTACACTCCCATGTACCCAGTCATCAGAAACTTGCTGGAGGCACCGACCACAGAGTCCCAGAGGGGACCTTGGGGCAGTGCAACAGGGCACAGGCAAAGCAGCAGCGAGCGCTGACACAGCGTACCAAGCACAAACAGCTGGGGCTCAAAGCAATCACCAGCCCCTGGATGTTTTCCACTGGTTCATTAGCATCTGGCAGAACCTAAAGTTCCAGGGTCACAAAACACAGAGCTATTATTTTAGCTCAGGAAAATGCACAGCGACATATCTCGAGAGCTGTGCTTTTGTAATCAAAGGACAAGGGCAACGCGGGGAATGAAGATGCAGGATTTCCAGCCATCACATCCCCCAGCCAGGCAGGGAGGAGCTGATCACACCACAGGGCTGCTCATTTTCTGTCACACCACTGAAACCCAACATCAGCATCCACAAACAGCCCCTTGCCAGAACGAGCAGAACAGTTATTTCTTGCAGTACGTACTAGGGGCTGCCCGGGTTGGCACACGGACATTCAGTACACACCACCTGAAGTCTTCAACACCACATTTCTCTTTGGAGCTGAGCAAAATACACGGTGTATTTCAAACCTGACAGTGTCAGCGCTTTGTCTGAAGTGTATTTGAGTGTCATATTTTATGGTGCATCACACAACAGCTTCACTTCTGTTGCCCAATTCATCTTCACTTGCTAGGACAGGCTGCTAGGCAAACAACACCGTGGACAG
Source organism: Psilopsiagon aymara (assembly GCA_024733675.1). Taxonomy (NCBI): domain Eukaryota; kingdom Metazoa; phylum Chordata; class Aves; order Psittaciformes; family Psittacidae; genus Psilopsiagon; species Psilopsiagon aymara. Next base: position 13,207 of record JANRGW010014061.1, read on the forward strand.
GAATTCATCCCTAAACATGCTGAAGCACTAACTTCCAAAACTCCGTTATCCCACACCTTCTCTTTCGAACACCCATCAAAAACATGAAGGTGCTATTCAGATTCCAAGTTTGTACAGCCAAAATCCAGACTTCACTTTACACACCCCCACAAAGGGAACAATATTTTGATAGAGTATTTGCAATTCTCCCAGAACAATCATCTTTTGATTTATTCAGCAGGTTTTGTCGTTCTCTAATACACCACTTCAAACTTGAGACAGTGTACACAGGAATTGAAACAACCTCCTCTTTAAAAGACCATTGCTTCTAAGCCTTTTAATACACCCTAATGTATATTTAGATATTGATCCATGTTCATTTCAATTATTCCCCATGACAAAGCTCATCATACACCAACACAGCAAAGTAAACGGCAAGGACTACCAGTCTGATTTTTAAGTTGCCTTAAAGCAGGATCTGCCTCCTCCTCTCCAACTCCAGGTTGGTGCCAAGTTAGACTAACACTTCCTTGTCCTGTGGGGGAAGAAGGGAAGGAGCAAACTGGACACTATTTCACCTTGTATGTGCCACAGCATAAACACCCTGAAGAACCCACTTGTAAGGGGAAGCTGAGCTATGCTGACCCTGGAGTAAGCTGAAGAGTGCTGACCCTTCTGCCAAGCCAAAGGAACCTCTGCAAATACATTTCCTTGCAGAGAGGCTGAAGTGAGATAGTGTATGTGCAGCAGGGACTACATCCAACATGAATCACATCCATTCCTATCTCTTTGGCACTAAGAGAGCAAAAAAATCATCTTGCTGCCTATTACCATAATGGCTTTCACACATCCCAACCAGCGTGCGGACGCTGGAAAAGACAGGCCATAAACAACAAGCACAAAGTTTAGATAAATAGGAAGTTCCCATCTCCAGAAAAGGTTTACAGTAATTTTTATAATTAGTCTGTGAAAAACACCCAATTGGAATAAGTGGAAATAAAAAGGATTTTGAGATGCTTTTCACAGTTCAGGATGGCTCTGAATGTAGCAGCCAAAGTGGTGATCCCTGGAAGATTATCTGCAGCTGAGAGCAAAGCCTGTGGGATCTGCAAGCTGACTAACAGTGAAAGTTTCTCCCTATGTTCAGAGAACTGCAGAGTAATGTGGATGACTTTAAATGAAGTACAAGTGCTGAAGCTCCATCTGCCTACATTCCAACGTGCCCAGCACTTCCCCAGCTTTAAACTAGCAAATACCAGATTCACTTCAAAGTACCCAGATTCCATAACAGTGTTTCTCGTTTAGAAGTGGCCCAGAATTACACCGGCTCTGTCCTCAAAATCCTTTACACCCTAAAAGGCTTCCCAGGGTATGGGCAGAGAGGAAAGTTGTAAGAATGACCAAACTCAAAACAATCAATGGCCACATCTCAGCATGAACACAGTGAACAAGGCATCCTCCAGCCCGTGTCACTGGACATTTCAGATTCACATGAAGGCCTATAGGGAACTATCCTCTTCCAGTCTAATAGAAAGCACTGTTGGACTTGCTGTCTTGTTATTAACATGATAAAAATCCCATCTTACGTACCTTGTAACCCTGCTCTCCCATCAATACCATCTGCTCTTTCATCTTGAGTGCTGCTGAAAAATCTCATCAAAAACATGCTGCTGTCAATTCATACTTCCCTGCACGCTTTAAAAAGAAGCTCTCTAAGTTGCTGGTTTGGCTCTTATGCTTCAATACCCACTTAGAGCAGGCACAGGAAGAGCTGCATCCCCTGTCCAATGGATAAAGTTCTCAGGACTGGCACCAGGTCAGACAAATGAGGTGCAGGATGAAGCAGCGCAGGAGACCAACAGCAGCCCCAGCCCTGCAGGCAGGGCCACACTTTACGGAGGGACTGCATTGCAGTGATTGAGAGGTGCAAATAACATTTTCCCTGCCTGCTGTAAGACCTGCTGGCTCTTACAGATGCTTTTCCATGGGACTAGGATAAAAATCTAGTAAGTAAGGCTACCTCATTCAAAGAGAAAGAGTACAGATTAGCTTGAGAAAAGCAGTCTGAAGTACTATATATCTCCTGCAGCAAAGTGCCAATTTGCAATGAGTTACGGTGAGTGACACCCCAGCATAGGCATGTGCTCAGCTTTCTGGGTGAAATTATGGCCAGGAAGCACAATCACAGAAGCCTGAAACATTCAAAGACACCTCAGTGCAGTCCACAGAGGACAAGGAACAGACATTTGCTAGTGGTTTACAATCTGCAAGAGACAGACTGAGACAGAAGAAGGACAGCCCATAAGCCTGGTGCACAAGAGCTGGGCTCACAATATGCTACTTCTGCCACTTTGAGTTACATCAGGGTACAATAAGGAAAGCTACTGACATTATCTGATATATATGTAACTGCGCCAAGCAGTCACATGTGAGTATCTTCTGTAACGGGAGGCAAAGGTTGCTTAAAATGTCTTTTTAATCTCTCTGAAAAAGGAAGGTGCAGTGCTATACTCTGTAATTTAAAAAACAACAATAATTGCCATCTGCACAAAATGGCTTATGATATTAAAAGATAAGATAATGCTTTTGTAATCCTCCACAATGCCCCTGTATTTTGATCCCTGGCTTCCTGGTTTCTAGAGCTACAGTGATGTTTGGCCAAGGTTTTACTACCTGGAGAAAAGTTCCCTTCTGAGAACACACCAGTACTCAAAAGTGTTTGAAATGATGCAATTCTCAAATGCAGAAAGCGAGGATTTCTGTGACACTCCATTTTATCCTACTGGAATACATCTCTGCAATGCACTATGTAGTTTTCTGTATGTCTCCCTCATTTACATGAGGAACAGGGAGGAAAGAGCAATATGGGGGTGGGGGGATGTAAAGCAGTGCCTGAAAAAAATATAACCTCTCTGCAGTGCACATATATACAGTCAAGCACTAAACCAAGCTCCCTTTGAACATAAAAGCAGATTAGATGGCAGAGCACTAATGCCCACAGTTACATCAAGTCCTGTTTAGCACAGTGTTTTTACTCTCAAAATCCTGAGCAGCAGAGATAAGCCTGCAGTGCCACCAGCTCCACCACTCAGCAATGGACAGGGGGCAATTTACACCTCAGCAGTAAGTGCAGGAACATATGTAATGCTTACCAAGGCAGGAGGCTGCGCACAGGACAGTGACCAAGGGCTAATGCAGGAGGAACTGCAAAGCCTTGTCCTCCCTTAGGAGGGCTCATATCCCACTTCTGTGGGAAGCTCCTGGGAGACTGAGATGAGCTCTTAGGCAGAAGCTCTTCCCTGTGAGGGTGCTGAGGCGCTGGCACAGGGTGCCCAGAGA
>JANRGW010014062.1:0-13135 GCA_024733675.1 Psilopsiagon aymara
GATTCTCCTTCCCATCCCTCCAGGAGCAGAGGGAAGCAAAAGGGGGAAGTGAGTGAACAAACTGCGTGGCTGATTTACAGGTTAAACCACGACACCAGGCTGGACAGGGCTTTGAGCATCCCAACCATTCTGTCATTCCCTCTTCCTCTTTCCCATTACTCCTCCATTTTCTGTGGGAAGGAAAAGGCTTCAGTGGATTTTGTTTTACCTGCTGCCTGACAAAGGTGTACACGGTGTGTGTGATAATATTTGTTTGCAAGAAAGGACAGCTTAGCTGATCCTGGAGACTCTTGGTCAAAATACACATTGTGGGTTATACTTTTAGCATTGCCCAAAGAAATCTGCAACAGGAGGAGTTCAAGTCTCTTGAGGATTGGCTCTCAGCTACGAGCTCTGATGGGAGGGACAAGGCCATGTCTGATCCTGCCTGTGCCCACCTCTGATGAATATTTTGGTTTGCTAGGAGGTTGCTGTGTAATGTTTTGCTCCTAGGCCTGACTGAAGAAGTGCAGCAGAAAGTATATGGGGAAAATGAACTGGCATAGCACATTTCCTCTGGGGAGGGCTCACTGAAGCTATGAAATAACTTTCCTCACCTATTATTTAAAAAGAAACCCTGGTGCAATTAACCTGGAGTTCATCACTTTTTCTCTGTTTTAAGAACAGGCTCTTTCTAGTTTACTTTCCTTGTTTTACTGTAAACTTTGCTACTGAGTAAGAATTATGTTAGAATATTGCAACTGTCTGCGGTATACTGAGATGTCACAGTAACTGGAGTTGAGTGATCTTGCCATTTCTGCTTTGCATTTTGGTTTTAGGTGTGGCACAAAAAACAGGGCAGAGATTTAGACCTAGGCTGCATCATAGCAAAAGGGAAGAATGGTGAATTCAGTTAGCATTAATTTCAAAGAGAAATCCCACCCAAAACCATGAAGCCGAATTTCTGTCAGATTTTATAAACTAACCCTATGTAACTACCTGACTTTAAAAAGCATAGGTGCTGTTGCTTGTAATGGATAAAGTGAGACCCACAGCTGAATGTGGCAGACTTGCAGAGTTTAGATAGGGAGATCCTGTCCTGAGCTGACACAGATCTATTGTATTTTCAGTAGTGGCTTCATATTTTTTGCTGAATCTTTGATCTCAGACTACGTTGTGTAAATCTGTATGTATTTTTTTAAATCAAAAGCATGATTTCTGGATGGACTGTGTACTCTAGGGAAATGGATGCAGGACATAGACCATGCTTAGTTTCAGATGTTTACTCTTAGGGCTTGATACTCACTAGGCTGCAGTGAGAAGCATATTTTTTATTGTGTTATAAGCACTCTTCTATCTTAAATTCTAAAATGGTTGTTTCCTGGATAGGGCTTGGAATAGAAACTGATGTACCTGACAGTTAATTAAAATTCAGTGGTTTTTGTTCTTGTTTAAATTAGTTGAAGAAGAGCTTCTAGGAAACACCATCGAGAATAACGTTCTAAAGATTTCAAATTATTTTGAAAGATGAGAATCCCCATGACTCATTTCATTAGAGTTGAAACATAATTCAGATGCTTCTTTACCACCTGTCACATTTTTTTGCATTTTTAGAGTGTGTATTTTCTCTCTCATAAATAAATAAATGGTTGAACTGCAGAGAGAACCTCTTCTTTCCTTTTTTACCCAGCAGGTTGCTTTCTGAATCCTGGTTAGTGAACTGCATGTGCATACTACTTCTATTATGCAGCTGTAACTCGCTTGGACAAATACATACCTAGTGGGAGTCCAATCTTTTCATTAAGTTACACTAGGAACTGGCTGGTATTGTTGTACAAAGCAGGGAAAAGCATGTGTAATTGGTTTTGTTTGTAATGTGAAATCACTGATCAGCCAGTTAATTTTATTTTCTTTCCCATGCACACAGATTCCCGCACACAGATTCCCACACACAGCAAGATGCAAAAAAAAAAAAAAAAAAAAAAGGAAAAATAAAAATTTAAAAAATAAAGTTCTAAGCTACAACAATTGGGTTTCCAGATGCCTGGTTCCTTGGTTTAGGAAACTGCACAAGAGATTATCTAGTCCTGAAATAAAAATTACTTAGGTGGTCCAAAACCCCTCATGATTGCCCATCTGCTAGTGTGTGCATTGCATTTTTCATGTGGTAAATAATTCTTTAAATCGTTGCTGCACAGTTCATTATGGAGCTTGCTAACATCTCATGCTTGCTAGCACTGACACGCTGAAGGCAAAAGTCCTGGCAAAGCATTTGAACACCCATACAGAGCTTGCAAGGCAGGTAGTCCATCGTGGAGAGGGAAATAGTTCAGTGGATTTATAAAGGGCATTAACCATTTCCCGTGTGTTACCCACTTCCCATGTGTTATTTCCCTGTTGTCCCTCTCAAGAACTGCAGATACATAGTGAAAGGGGTGGGAAAGGCAATTTTCCAAGCTTTCTTGTTGAGTTTGTGCCATTAATACTCCTTCTAAATCAGGCACTCTGATTTTAAGCTGTCCTTTCGTGTTCTGTGCTCTAGTACAGTGAGCTGGATTTGTACCTGTGTTTAGCACACATCTCTGTGTAAGCAGACATCTCTAGTGTTAATGCTGAATTTAGAGTCTTACCTTGTTCAGGTTTTTGAAAGGTCACTTCTGCTTGAGTTTGACAGGTTGTGGGTGCTGACACATTGTCAAATCAAGTCCTTCTTATACTTCATCCTGAAGTCACAACTGGAAAAGAGTCATCTTACTGACTTATGTTCCCAAACCTGTAGACTGACTCTTGCATACTTTGCTAGAGGTGTAGGTAATAAAAACAGCTGCAGTGCAGAACACCTGGAAATTATGCAACTCTTAAATGTCTAAATGTAAGTTTAAGAAACTAATTTTAAGCAGGCAGATTTGATCATTTTGCCCTTAGTTACCCAGGAAACCAGTTAATTACTATGCATTCTCTTCAGCACTCTGCATGCAGCTTTTAAAGCATTTTATTGTAATTTTTCTTTTATTTTGTCTATAGCTAGTGTTTGTAGAAAGGGCTCGCTTGACAGCTCTGGCAAATGAAATAGTCTGCCTGCCCACGGAATATGTGCTCCCTAGACAGTGGCAGTCCAAACTTCCTCAAGCTGTTTTCTCAGTGTGATACAACTCTTCTTGGGGGGAGTGAAGAGAGAAAGAGTTGGGGGAGGAGTAGGGTCCTTGTAACATCAAGTCTCTGCCACTGAAATGTGTGAGCATTGTCAGAAGAAAATGACCTACGTTTTCCTTCTAGCATAGAAAACAGTGCAGCTAAAAAATGGATGAAATCAAGCTCTGGAAACCTATATGCAGTTTGCAAACCGTTAAGTTCACAACCTTGATCCTGCTATGTTGTAGTTGGCACTGATGACTGATGATCTCATGAACTAAGCAGAGTTTTTCTTGTTCAGGGTTGAGGCAAAAGAATTTTCAGGGTTCTGGTGCTGAAGCCTGCTGCAGAAGGTCCTGGGATGATATTTGCTAATTAAAAGCGCAAGTGGGAAATCTGTGAATTTACTCTGAAATGTTAAAATTGCAGCCTGTTGTGCTTCACCTTCTAAATGCTGATCAGAGTATGTGCAGTTATTGCTTCAGTTTCTCTTGGTGATGAGTTTTGTTTAGATAGATGTATAATATGATTCCAGATAGTTACAAATCACTATTCACCTAGCACTCCTAGGAAAATCATCCAGGAAGCAGTAAGTCTAACACAGGATTGCATAGTTTGCATTCCAGGCGCTTTACAGGCCTTCTGGTTCAGTTAGTAAGTAACCCAAAACTCCTGGAAGATCACCGACAGAATCATACTGCTGTTCTTTAGTGATCACTGTGAATTAAGGAATGTTTCAACAAAAATAACAAAGCAATAAACATGGAGCATATCCGTGACATTTTCATTTCACAGAGCTTTGCTCTATTGTGACTGAAAATTGAATATGGAAGGAACGTTCACGTCACCCAACTTCAAGTATCTGGCTTAAATAGCTACAGTGCTTTATAATAGCTGTTGTTCTATGCAGCTTCTGTAGTTATGAGAAATGTTGGCTACCCAAGAAGTTGTCAAGACCATCTCTATTCAACCCGTGTTTCTAAGGTAGCTTAAATGATTAAAGTTCAGGGTGTGTATGGCTGCCTTGCCTCAAGCTGTGCTGTCCCATCCTTGCAATAAATCAGTTTCAGGAGCTGCTTGCTTGAAAACTAAAAAAGAGTGTCGGTCTTCTGGGGTGAAAGACATTGTCTATTGCAGGGGAGAGTTGCAGACTTTGATTTGGCAAGGAATCTGTGATTTGGCTCATAAAGGCAGGGGTATTGCTAAGCATAAACAAAAAAGACTCTGTTAAGACTGTAAGAGCACAAAAGAAAACACTGGGATTTACTCTCTGGTCATGAAAGTCACTCAGGAGACTCTTGTTCTTTCAGTGCTCTCTTGAATAATTAAATAATTTTTCATAGGTTTCTCTGTCAGGTTATGCTTTTGAGTTGATCACTTAAATTCTGCGAGAGCTGTGGATTCTGCTGCTTTTCCTCCTGCACAGCATACCATACAAATACACTTGTGCTACTGGTGCTCTAAACTTAAGGACTTTACAGCATCTAAGTTCTAGATTCATTGCTGATTTTAATGTTACTCTAAGTAATTAATGGTGCACTATGTAACTCTAATTGAGCTATCAGCATTTGTCTTGTACATGTTTTATCTTCTTTAAAAGAACCAGTAAGAATGCGTAGGAGAAAATGGAAAGCATCTCACTTGTCATTTGAACTAAAATACATTCTTTCTACCTCAAGAATCAGTCTTTTAGAAGGTGAGAAGCACTATGTTTTGCAGTCTTGGTGCCTTTTAGGGGTTCTTAAGTTTTAAAACCAGTAAGTAAAGAAACTGTAGTGGATTTGCATTTGTAGGTGTAAGGAACATGGGTCTGTTGCAGAGATGTTAGAATGTATTTATAAATTAGGATTGAGATCCTGCTTCATAACACTGTAAAAATTTTCAATTTTTGAAACCTAGTGAACCTTGTTTTACTGGTGTCAGCTGAGTTTTAAGTTTTAACTTTTTTTTTAATCTTTGAATAACTTCTCTTTTTTTGCTGGATAAACTCTAAATTATTCACAGAATAGACTTAGATTGTGTATTTTTACTGCTAGCTGGTTTGCCTACTGCAAACACCTCTCAAATCTGAATAAGGAAGAAAAAGAATAGACTTAGAGCATGAGTGCTGTCAAATTTCAGAAGAGACTAGATTATTGTTTACTTTGTTGAGACTTGCCAAAGAAATAGCCAGAAATTGCCCAGCTGAAATGGATTGCCTGCATTTGTTTCTCTTCTGTGCTGGCCAACCACATACAGATGCATTTTACCTGCCATAAGATGGTGATGACAGTTATATTCCCAATGTGTTTTATTAGTTGTTAATTTTGTTTAGTAGAAACCTTTATCAATTACAGCCTTGGCAAGTTTCCAGCAGGACCAGCCGAACCTTTTCATTTACTTTAATAGTTTCAGCATAGTGAATCTTGTGCCAGTTCTATTAAATTCAATAGATCTTGCTTAACTCACTGGCATAGAGAGTATGGTCTGTCCTATTTACTGAGGGTCATATTGTTTGTAATTGTATCAGCTCAGGGATCTTGAAACCTATCCTTTTTACTTTTGTTTGTTCCCCAGTGGTGATGAGTATCTCTACCTTTTGTTAGAATCGGTCTATTAAAAACAAACAAAACCCAAATTAGTAACCTGTGTGCTAAAGGAGGAATAGAGATAATTCTGAGGACTAGACTTTTCAGGTGGCTGTGAATTAGTTTATCCTGCAGTATTATTTCAGAAAGAGGAGCAGGCTGTATAGCTGAAATATGCAGTACCTTTGTATATGCCATTACGAAGACTCATTTTTATTGCTGCTTATGAGAAATATATACACAGGAAATCACGTAACTCCACAGATACATGAGCTGTCCATATGCTACACAAGCACTACTTTTTCTTGACAAAATTCTTCAGATAAAAATCAAGTAGAAAATCAAGCTACTGTCTTCATGAATCCAGATAGTTGCTATCTGGAAGCTGTGCTTTGACGCAAAACAGGTGGCAGCGCGTGGGACTGGGGAGCTCCAAGGTCTCATACTATAATAAAGGAAGAATGTATGCCTCTGAAGGCTAGGACTGGTACATTATGAACTGTGTTTAGAATGATAGCGTTACTCTTTTGATAAATTGAATAGGATGTTGTTTGCATCACTACAGACAGTGTTAACATTGGCTTTATTTTTTAACATGGGAGTCAGTTTTCTGAATTAATATTGATGCTTTTCTACGTAACTGTTGCTGTTGTTTTCATTGGAGTCATTAATTTTGATAAACCCAAGCAACACAGGTAGGTTATTACTGTCATAAATTCAAGTACAAATGGCCTTAAATTTTTGAAGATTTACATAAAGGAGTGTCTCAGTGTTCCTCCTTCTGCTGTACCATGAATAAAACTTACTGAACATCCTAAGGTTTAATTTTTTTTTTCTAGTAATACATCTCCATTGTAATGGTGACTAGATAAAGCTGGCAGTTGAATGCACAACGTGTTGTGCAAGAAAAAATAAACCTTGAAAAAGTCCCTCAGACTAGGTAATCCAATGATGGTCTCTTGGATAGCGAGTGTTCAGGCTCATAAAAGGCCTAAGAGGTTATTACACATACACACTCTGAAATTATGGTAAGTGCTGGGAAGTTCAGCTTTAAAATGTGATTTATTGTGATGTAAGGGCACAAAAGTAGCATGATTTTCTTGATGTGTTTTAAGTTAAATAGCTACAGAATCAGATTGCATGGTCATTCTTCACTTTAAACATTAGGGTAGCTAACACACAGTCAGAAGTTTCAACTCTGGGTCCCTAAGCAGGAGCAGCTGGGACCCTTCTGTCACCAGTGACAGCCTGTGCACAATGCAGTAACCTTCCTGTTTTAGGCACACCCCTAAACATTGCGATCAGTGAGGTCATCCTTTGGTGCAGATTTTGAGGGATCAACAGCTGCAGTGAAATTCTCTTCCTTCTCCTTCTCCAGGAGTACATTTACCTTCCTGTGAGAGGTATAGATTGCTTTGTGCCATGGGCACCATTGGCCAAAGCACCATGTGGATCAGGGGCTTCCCTGGGGAACAGGGGCTCCCTGTGGGGCTGTCAGAGTGGGACCTGGTGGCTAGGGCCACTGCCCATCCATGGAGGAGGACAGCCAGGGTGCAGCCCTGGTGCTAGACATAGGAGGTGCAGGTGGCTATGGTTCAGCAGAGCCCATAGCAGGGCAGGGCCTTGGGGAGCTGGAGGCCAGCACTGCTGGGGCAGAAACTGACATACCTGAGAACTAACATGGCATTCTGAGCTGTGGGCAGGTGCAGGGAGCTGTGGGGTCTCGCCTGGACCTGTAAGGCCTGTTGGGTGCTCTCACGGCCCTGCTACCACCTGTGCTACATGAGTATTTCCTTAGTGATGTGTGTTTTGTCATCTGTTTTGTCTCTTGAAGCTGTTGAAAGAAAATACAAGTGGTTGACATTCAGCATTGGCATTTTGTCTTATAAGTGACTATGTTACTAACGTTGAGCAGTCAGTGTCTTACATCAGTAATTCATTGAAATACAGTCCTAGAGTGTTTAGCCAGCTTTCTCCAGGAAATGTGTACCAGTAACACAAGAGTAGCTGTACTGTTCATGTTAAACATCTAGCCAGCCTGTCTCTGACAGGAGCCTGGCAAAGAGGGAAGAAAATAGACTCAATTTTAATTTCCAGTTACTGGAGTTGGTATTTTTGTCTTTACTAGTTCCCAGAGCTTTTCTCCATTCATGAAGAAAATCAAAAGGAATCAGTCTTCAAATCTATGTTAGCTTCTAGTATCTATGGTGTCCCGTGGCCATAGATTAACAGTACCTTCTGTGGAAGGCACAGTTTAACAATGCCTTGTGTGGAAGAGCACCCTTTACTGTTCGTTTTGAACTTGCCAACATAATCAGTTTAACGCCCTCTAATATTTTTTGTTGGAAGGGACAGTAAATAACTGTCTCTTAGTCATCTTTTCTGTGCCGCTTACAAATCTAGTTCTGTCACATCCCTCCCTTAGTCATTTATTTTTCCAACCTGAAGACTATCAGTTAATTTAATCATTCTTTATATAGAAACAATCTAGACTTTAATTGTCCTTTTTACTTTTCTCCGTACCTCTTCAGCTGTTCTGTGATATTTGAAATGGGTGGTCCAGAACTGCACATGACTTTCTGGTTGTGGGCACACGCAAATGTACAAAAATTAACACTGAAGAATATTTCTTCACATTGTGATATTCCCTTTCTGGTAACTCAGTTTTCATGTTTGACCTCCAGATACAAAGTTGAGCTTTCCATAAGGTTATGCCCTACAACTATCATCTTACTTATAGTAATAGTGCAATAGTGGGAATACTTGGTTTAAAAATAATTTTGAGGCCATTTAAGTCAGAAATGTTATGTGAGCTTATGTGCACTTTGGTAAATGCAGCTATATAACTTTTGGGTACCATCCAGTCACTCAGCATCAGGGTCCCACTGCAATTTCTTGCCTTTGCTTTCTTTACTTTGTGTGACCAGCTAAATATCTGTACACTAGGATAATTGTCACATAACTAAGAAAATGAACAATGAAATGAGTAATGAATGTTTACTCAAGTGCACTTGCTAATGCTGGGGGACCAAACCTTAGCCTTAGAAAATTGATACTATATCAGATTATTCAGTGATGTATTGATGTGATTTTACATATTGGTTTTGATATTTTTTCATTGATGGGTATAAAAATGGTTTTGTCAGATTACCATTTCTTTAATGTTTAGCTCAACAGTGCTTTTGTTAGCTTACAGTGTTCAGAACTCCCTGAATTAAATGATCTTCCCTTAACAAACTACCCAAGTCTCTGCATTTTTCAGACTTCTATTAAGAACTGAAATTATAATGTTTGTAGGAATTGGGGCAGAGGGCTAAAATGAAAGAGGAAATTTTTCTGTTTTCCTGATATGCTAAGTCTCTGTGCTATCTATGTATACCTTCAATGCATTTATTAACTGAGCCTGTCTGAAATAGAAAGGAATAATACGTGAATGTGACTGGTGGTGTAATAATATTCTTTTAGCAGAGGGAGGACTTAGTGTAGCATTCAAGAGGAGCAGGTAAAACTCTCTGTACTTTCATAAGCAAAGCCAGGGGGAAATGTTTCAGGCAGAAGAAGGGAGGGAGATCTTCCTGGTAGTCAGCAGGGAATGTTTTAATATTGAATGGGTATTTTGGAATCAAGTGTCATAGTTTTATAGATTTCTAAACGGTATTATAGGTGGAATAATTCATAATAAAAGCCATAGTAAGCGAAATATGCTGGGACATGCTAAAACTAGTGAAAGTCTGAGTGCTTCTTGAAAATGAAGACAATTTAAAAGGGTAGATGGCTTCTACTTCTCCATCTGGTTTTAGCATCCTCCCTTATTCTCAGAGGACTTTGTTTTCTGACACTTCTGACAGCAGTCAAAAGATTTTTGTAGAACATCCTGAAGCTTCCCTGGTTTTTTGAGTGAAGGTGTTGGGGCATGCTACAACGTCAAAATGCATCTTTGTTCTCCAGTGCAAAGACATCTTTTCAAAGATGAGGCAGGGAACTTGCTGAAATTGAGGGAGAATCAGTGAGTTGTAGCAAAAAGACAATATTACAGAAGAAAGAGAAAAATATACTGCCGTTATTATATGACAAGATTGGGTTTTATTCCTTGGCTATGCTAGATAAAAGGAAAAAAGATAAAAGGAATTTTGTGCATCACTTCATTATGGTAAAGGTTTTCTGAGTACCAGATGCTCCATGACAGGAATTTTTTTTCTTCGTTATCCTCCCTGGTCCATCATCAAGGCCACGCAGGGTGAGCACAAGTACTGTAGTTACTATGATAGTGCCGGAGCACTCACCCTGGGTGGCATTATGGTGCACGCATGACTTTCTAGGTTTTTGGCTAGATTAGCCTGTGAGTCAATATATCATTTTCAGGGCAACTCAACAACAGATATCAGCGGTTTGTTTGTTTTCTTTTTTCCTTTTTTTTTTTTTTTTTTTTTGGTGGCATTTGTCATTTATATTTCTAAAAGTAGTTCTTTGAATTCTTCTGTTTTATCACGCTGTTTGGTAAGCTCCAACTCTAGTCTTCCTTGTCTGTCTGTCTTCACCCCATAGATGTTCCTCATTCTATTCCCTAAAGCTTTCTTCTGCCAGAGAGGCTGAAAGGGGCAGTTTGGATCCTGCAATATTACATAAACAGAACCACTGACTGATTTCTGGCTCTGTGTGTACCTTGGAGAAGTACTAAAAAATTAAGAATTTTTTCTTAGCAGCACTGGCTGTTAGGACAGCCTGCTGTCTGCCAGCCCAGGTTTCATCACCTTGTACAATATGCCAAGATTGCTGCTGAGAAAAGTTAAATTAAACAATTTATGCAGCCTCATTATCCTCAGCTGCCTTTTTAATGCCATCATCTAGTGAGCATTAATTCATTTTGATGGCATTTTGGTGTTGCCTTGTAGCCACTCCAGTTCTTGGAATAATGATAGGGTAGGCCCATCCCCTTTCCGTCTTGCCAAAGTAGGGTGGCCTTGTTTGCCTGCAGATTAAGTATCCTCCTTGAAGTAGTTTGCTAGCTTTATGGTACACCAGCTGAAGGATGACAACACAGAGGCTGGAGAGGAGTATTGCTTTTCAAAAAAGAATACTATCCAAGCTATAGTATTTTAATAATACTATCCAAGTTACAATATTTTAAACAACTATTAAATCACCTGCAGTGTTCTGCCCTGGGCTTACGTAAGGTGTAAAACAATAGCGACAGCAAATATCTTTAAACTAATTTTTGGCTTTGTTTTTTCTTTTATTCTTCTAGCCTTCAGATAATTTCTTTTTTCTCTCAAACTTCTTGTCGATCTTCTGTTAAGAAGTTTGCCTGTACTTTCTTTCAGTGTCCTATGGGAAGAGTTGTGATTGTCTAACTGAGAACAAAAATTCTTGCACTGAGCCAAAAAAATTAAGAGATGCTTTTTGTCAAATAGCCATTTACAGTGTCTAAGGCCATTCTTATATTGTAAAGAGACAAATTGCCATCTTTGCCATCTACAAAGTAATTTGCACAGCTACCAAACATCACTAAGAGAATATATTAATTTCTGCAGTTATTACAAATAGATTTAGTGTCCTTGGAGGCATCTCTGTATAAGTACAAACATATTTCTTCTATTTATACATTGCTGGTTAATTTCCTTCAGTTTTCACTTCTCAGGTTTGCATGGAAACCAGTATTTTCTTTCCCCTAATGTTTAAAAACATAATATCTGTGCTGCTTAGGCAAAAATTTTTAGCTTTGTAATAATTTTTTTTGAAAGTAACAGTTTATTACTAAATTATTAGTAGTTAGCTCAGATAGAAAGGTTAGTTTCCAGAATACCCATTGTTTTTTTGTGTAAGAGCTAAGCTGAAAGCCATGCAAGAAGCAGATCTATCGGAATGACATGTATTTAAACACTTTCATTTCTACTAGATATCTTTGTAGAAGTTGTCAGCCATGGGGTAGCTAAGAAGAGGAGCTGAATTCTGTTCGTGTTTGTGTAAATGCAAATTTTTAAGGTCAGTGAACATAGTAAGGTTATTTTAGAAGTATGTATATGAAAACAGAACACAGAAAAGAATTGAAAGCAGAAAAAATGTTACTGCCATACTTTATCCTTAAGGTTGTTCACTTTTTCTCAGTAAAAAGCTCAGCAGCTGAGCACAAAGCTAAGTTTTAGAAACAAATCCAGCCTTGCAGTTCTAGCAGACAGAATGAGGTCTTGCCACTTAGTTTGTCCTATAGAGGAGCATAATTGTCATAAGAGGGACAAAATCTAGAATGGTTTCCTTTTGTGGAAGAGACTTTAGAGAATGGCACAGAAGAAATGGACAAAGAAAATTATAGATCTGTCAAAAAGTCTTAGCAACAAAGGCAAATGAAAATGCAATCTCTTCTTGAGAAGAAATAGGGTAATACATGAATATTTAATAAGGTACCAGATGCTTTGAATCGTCTATTAAATTTTGATCAAGACTCTAGTTTTCATAGTATAAATCAAACTGATTACTTTATACCATATAATAATGTTTCTTTGTGCATTCAGGGTAATTCAAAATGAGATCGAAGTCGTTCGTCTAGCAGAGAACCATGCTAAAGAGAACTGCTTGAGCTGTGAGGTTTCTACGCGGTTGTACATTCTGAACATCAAAAATGAATGTACTAGATTAGAGCCACAGTTTTATGCCGCTGGCAAAATATGAATTTAAACTCAGTGAAGTGGATGAGTTTTGGCTTAGGCACGTATCTAATTATACCTTTAGGTCCATAGGGAACTGGTGTTTTCATAGCCAGACATAATGAACTGAAGAAAAAGCAAAGGTTTTAAACAATGAAGTGCATATTGTCCCTGAAAAGGTTGTTTTGAATGAGTGACTTTTAGATTATTATAGTCTGTATTTTAATGCCCCTTGAAAGACAAAGGCTAAAGGTTTATGATTTGAAAGAAGTTTATCATATTTTCATTCAAAGTGGATTTTTGGCTTTGGCGATACAAAAACAATTACGTATGTTTTTCAATCCTGTGTAAAGACAGTGGCAAAATGGTTATACACAGCAGCTTGTTCAAAGCCAGTAGCCAGTTCAGTATGAAAGAAAGGTGGGGAGTAGAGAAGGGCAGGAGCAGATGGGAAGTTTGCCATTGTATAAAAATGGGGAACATAAGAAATTATTTGGAGAGACAGCAATTTGATAGGTGGACCACTTGTTGGATAAAGAACTGGATGGATGGCTGCATGCAAAGAGTTGTGCTTAATGGCTCAATGTCCACCTGGAGGCCAGTAACAAGTGGTGTCCCTCAGGGATCAGTGTTGGGACCGGTCTTGTTCAGCATCTTTGTGGGTGACATGTAGAGTGGGATTGAGTGTGCCCTCAGCAAGTTTGCTGATGACACCAAGCTGGGTGGTTTGGTTGATAAGCTGGAGGGAAGGAATGCCATCCAGAGGGACCTTAACACGCTTGTGAGGTGGGCTGATGCCAACCTGATGAAGTTTAA
>JANRGW010014063.1:0-18916 GCA_024733675.1 Psilopsiagon aymara
GCAGCTCAGCCCCCGCTGCAGGAGGACCTCCACCGGGGCGCACCGAGTGCAGCCCCGCCCATCGCGCACCCTCCTCTAAGGAGAGCAGTGCGGGCGCTCTCTGCACCCCGAGCTCTGCACCGCATCCTCCCCTCTCATGGCTCTGTCTGAGTGCCTGCACTGACCACCGCCGGGGCAGACAGAGCAGAGCTCCCAGACCGAGCCCGGGTCATACAGCGAGTGCTCATCATCCCGCTCGCCTGCCCGAGCAAACTGCCTCGAACCCGCCCTGGTCTCCGAGGTCCGGTCGCTCGCGCTCCCTGGGGCAGGTGTTTAATCAGTCGGAGCTGGTGCCGCTCCTCCTGGCACCGCCCCCTGTGAGTCACCTCTTCGAGTCCACTGAGCTGCCGGGCTCTGGGCAAGGTCTGTCGAGGACTTGAGGCTCCCGCGGTGCCTGTTGCTGCTCGGAGTTGAAGCTCGTCCACGCCGAGCCGAGCCTACCCCGATCAGGCGCTGCAGGCGTCCCCTCTCGAGGCAGCAAAATCAGAGAGCTGTGTGAAGACAAATGCTAGGGAATGTCCAGGGATGCTGGGCAGTAATGCACAAGGCTGGTGACTGAGTAGCAGCATGTCATGAATGAATGTGACTTTCTGCCCAACCTTCCTGGACTAGCAGTGACCCCCCTGCAGCAAAGTGATGTCAACACTTGAACATAACGCTGGAGAGGAGTGGGTAAGTAAGTAAAGTAAGTAAAGTAAAGCAAGTGTGAGTAAGTAAAAGTGGAGTAAAAGCCCTAATCTGCTTGGTTCTTTAAATAAACCTCAGGATCGATACCCATGGTGGGTTGCCACTTACTCTGTCCTCACCCATGACAGATGCTTAGAGGTACCTAAGTGGACATCTACCTCATGGTTATTTTCAGTAGATGGGACTTCTGTTCCCAAATTTCCTTGTTTATTCCTATTGACTAGTCAAAATAAAAGGTTCAGATATGTCTGATGGAAAAGAGATCAGTTACACCCTTGGTGATATTCAAATATATGAATTTGATGGGTTTTCTAGGACTGAAAATGCTCACAGGCTGAAAGACAAGACATCTGCTTCTTGGTAGAATTTATTAGTTTCCAACTGAAATGAAAATTAAGAACTTTGCACATACTTAATGCAGATAAGAATTCTCTAAGCAATCAGTGCCTGCCCAAAACTTGAAACAAAATTATTTTCATGTGAAATATTGTCATATTGTTTATATCTGGACCTTTGGGTCATGGTGTATAACATATTGGCCATGATGCAGCAGTATATGCAGGATAACATTTTACTAATTCAGAGTTTTCCCTGGAGCTCAGGACCTAACTGCTGCATGAAGAACCACTTCTTGTTTGTAAGAAGAAGAAGTTATGCTTCTTAGATCTGATCCAGAAATGGGCTTGAAATAAATAGCAGTGGGTTTTTGGTCTTTTTTTTTTTTTTTTTTTTTTAAATTATGTCATTTTTTTGTGAATTAACATTAGACTCCTAAGCAGTGCAGATTTTAATTCAATGTCCTGTTTGGTTCAGGACATGTTTTTGTAATGAAGCATCTAAATGGGAATTCAGACTTTGGTTAGGGTTTCAAAGAAGCAGTGATCAGCTTTAAAGGCTCACAGCTTTAACCCTTCTCTTTTGTTTCATTTCTGTTACGTAGGTTAGCTACCATCAAAATTGCTCACTACTAGAATGTTCTTGGAAAACTACAAAAAGCTAGCATATTGACAAGAAATGGTGCTATTGACTCAGGAAGCGATACTTGAATATGGGTGAACATTAACTCAGAGATCAGGTTTTTGAAAATAACTTGTACATAATGTGACATTTCTTTGGGGCTTTTTGCCCTTTATTACAATGAAAGAAGACTATAATCACTGGTAATATCTCAAAGGCATAAAGAAGGATGAATTAAGGGCTTGATTCTAAATATATATGAGATGCTCTGGAGGACTGCCCTTTCATAACTGAGAGTAAATTACAGTATTTATTTACTCTTAACTCCTGCAGTTATCCCATTTGAGCAGTTGTGTTTGGAGTCTAGAATAAGACCCCTGTGATTTTATCACAAAGTCATGGAGTCACAGGATCATAGTATAATTAGGATTGGAAAGGACCTTAAGATTGTCTAGTTCCAGCCCGCCTTGAACACTTCAGGGATGGAGCATTTGTCACTTCTTTGGACAGCCTGTGCCAGTGCCTCAGCACCCTCATAGTAAAGTCAGTCATATTCTGAAGGAACTAGGTTTCTAACTTAATTTGACCCAAAATAAGTTGCCTGACTTTCTCTGAGATAAATCCGGTCACTATTGCCTTACTTAGAGTGACACTGTACACTAAGAAAGTCACTACAGCCTAACCTCATTTAGGGTACAATTCATTGTAAATTGTTATGTGATTTAAATAATTTTCATCCAGCTTTTAGATCTCTGATAAATAATTTGATGTAATACAAATCCCAAAACTTTTCAAATGAATGTAATAATTCTTTGCAAGACACAAAAAATACTTACCGATTCAGAATGAGCATCACATATTGTAAGACTGATCAAAGAGACAGCAGCAAGTATATCCACTCTTTAAAAGATTAAACCCTTTCATGCAAAGATATTTTAATTAAAAAGTTTCTGGGTTTGTGTTGTAAAATATCACAGAATAAATTGAAAATTTACAAAATAAATTAGGAGTGTGATTAGAAAGCAAAATTGTGTAAAAAAAATCCATAAAAATGACTTGAAAGAAAAGTATCTGATTTGGGGCTTTATCAAAGAAAATGAGCAGGAGCAGTGTCAGAAGCTAGTGAATATATAATACAAATCACTATGAAGAGCAGAAGGAAAAAAATGGGAACCTGATGAAGACCACACATCGGCTAACTTTAGACATTTGTGTTGCAGTATCTGCATTTGCATTACTCATCTCGCCTCCTTTCATAAGTAACAGAAAAAAAATAGGTATTCCAGGATGCCATTGATCAGAGCCCAACACACCTGTTTACTGATTCAGTCATTCAAGTTGACTAGATATCCTGAACATATGATATCATTTATTCCAGTAAGGGAATCATTTTGCTTTATTCACTTCATAGAAAACCAGTGCTTAAAATTTGTGCCCACATGAGTGGAGATTCAGTCTAATTCAATCAGACATCTAGATGCCTTGATGGAGAGATCAGGGAGCCAAAATGAGGTTTTATGTACCTGTAACCTGAGATCAGCTCTCATAGCTTTTTTGGAGTCTGGTACTAAACTGTTGGGACAGCTTCTGTCCTGGGTTCAGCTGTAGCAGTTAATTTTCTTCCTAGTAGCTGGTGCAGTGATGTGTTTCGACTTTAGCCTGAGCACAATGGTGATAACACATCCATGGTTTAGTTGCTGCTTGGTAGCAGTTACCACGATCAAGGAATTTTCAGTTTCATGCTCTGCCAGTGAAGGGGGACACAAGAAGCCAGAAGGAAGCAGAGACAGGACAGCTGCCCCAGACTAGCCAGAGATATTCCATACCACAGCACATAATGCTCAGTGTATAAACTGGGGGGAGTTACCTGGAAGGCACAGATCTCTGCTTCAGTCAGGCTGGGTATTGGTCAGCAGGTGGTGAGCAAGTATATTGTGCATCACTTGTGTTTATTATTGTTTTTCCTTTCCCTTTTTTGTTTTACATTCTCTCCCCCTTATATTTCCTATATCATTATTATTATTAGTAGTAGAAGCAGTAGCATACTTCAGTCACTGGACTGTTTTTATCTCAGCCTGTGGGATTTACATTCTTTTCATTCCCCTCCCCATCCCACTTGAGGAGGGGGAAAGGTGAAGGGTGAGTGAGTGGCTGTGTGGTGCTGATTTAAACCACAAGCAGCTGGATTTATACCACAACTTCTATGACTAGAGTGTTGGAATGGAAGGATACAAACTATTCAGAAAGGACAGGCAGGGGAGATGCAGAGAGAGTGTCACCCTCTGTGTCACTGAGTGGCTGGAGTGTCTCAGAGCTGCATCCGGGGATGGGATTAAAGGGGGATTAAAGGGAGGACAGGGACAGGCAACATTGCAATGGGGATCTGCGACAGGTAACCTGACCAGGAAGACCAAGTGGATAATGCCCTCTACAGACAGGTAGGATAAGCCTCATGTTCACAAGTCCTAGTCCTCATAGAGATCTTTAACTATGCCAATATCAGTTCCAGGGATAGCATAGCAGGACACAAACAATTCAGGAGGTTCCTGGAATGAGTTGATCATAACTTTCTTTTCCAAGCAATAGAAGAATTAAAAAGGAGAGGGGCTATGCTAGACCTTGTTCTCACCAACAGAGAGGAGCTGGTGGAGAATTTGAATCTCAAAGGCATCTTGGCTGCAGTGACCAAAAAATGATGGAGTTTGAGATCCTTAAGGAAGCAAGGGGAGTGCACAGCAAGCTCGCTACCCTGGGCTTCAGAAGAGTTGGCTTTGGTCACTTGAGGGATCTGTTTGGTGGAATGCCATGGAGGGAATAAGGGCCCAAGAAAGCTGGTTAATATTCGAGGGTGACCCCCTCCAAGCTGAGGAGTGATGCATCCCAAGAAAGAGGAAGTGAGGCAAAAATGCCAGGAAACCTGCATGGGTGAACAAGGAGCTTCTGGACAAACTCAGACACAAGAAGGAAGCCCACAGAAGGTGGAAAAAAGGACAAGTAGTCTGGGAGGAATATAGAGAAATTGTCAGAGCAGACAGGGATCAGGTTAGAAAAGCTGAAATCCTATATAATTGAATCTGGCCATGAACAAGAAGAGAAGCTTCTGTAGGTATGCTGGTGATAAAAAAAAGGTCAGGGAAAATGTTGGCCCCTTCCAGAAGGACACAGGAGACCTGGTTACCCAGGATAAAGGGAGGGCTGAGGTACTCATTTTTTTCATCTTGATCTTCACCAGCAAGTGCTCCAGTCACACTGCTCAAGTAGCAGAAAGCAAAGACAGGTACTGGAATAATGAAGAGCTGCCCTCTGTAGGAGATGATCAGGTCTGAGACCATCTAAAGAACCTGAAGTTGTACAAGTCCATGGAACCTGAGGGAACTGTTGGTTCACATGTTTAGGCCAATATCCATTTTTATTTGAGAAGTCATGGTAGTCTGGTAAAGTTCCCACTAATGGGAAAAGGGAAAAATAAAAGCCCCATTTTTGAAAGGGGAAAAAAGAAATAGCCAGGAAACCACAGACCAGTCCGTCTCACCTCTGTGCCTGGCAAGATCTTGGAGAAGATCCTCCTGGAAACTATGCTGAGGCGTACAAGGACAATAAGGGGCTGACTGGTGACAGCCAATATGGCTTCTGTAGAAAAATACCTGACACTTCTTCACAGATGAAATAAACAGCTGCTTCTGAGTACCAGAGAGGAAGATCCTTTATAGCTATTTTCAGATGTCAGAATTGAGGCATTTAGGTGCGTTTTAATAAATGGAGACTAGAAAACTTCAGTTTATCAAAAATAACTGACTATTTTCCAGTGAATTATATTGCTCTGTAAACTCCGTTCACATAAATAGCTAGATAGATTTATAATTGCACACTGAGACAACAAAGTTTCATTATCTGCAGTCCACATCTACAATTTACAAGCTGAATCCAGTTGCCAGGTGCAAGGAAATTCTGCTTAAGAATGGGATTCAGCCCTTGCAAGATTTAAATGTACACAGTGAAGATACCAGCTTGACATCTTGTCAATAACATACAGCAAAGTTTAGATTCTGGATGGATCTGAAGAGTGAATCAAGATTCAAAAGTGCCTTCACAGTCAGTGCAGAGGTTTAATGCTGATGGTGTTCATAGTGTTGGATAAGGAACAGGGAAGTGGAAAAAGTAGGAGCTGAAGGCTACAAATGATGATGTATTAATACTAGAGAAAAATCATATAAATCATAATGTAAAACTGCTCAAAACTAATGTAGCTCACGACTTAAAGTCATCTTGTACTCTGCAAAGTTTATAACATCCTATTTTGATCACAGTTTAATTCTTTATCCTGGATGTTTTATGTCTAGCAGATTTTACACAGGCTTTGCCCTAATTACCTAGAATAGTTCTGGCATAGTAACGCAAGGATTTCAATTTTACACCTACCGGATTAAAAAGCCACAACAGCAGGCTGTGTATGTGTGATTATTCCCCCAAAATGGATTTTAAATAATTCTAAAACAGGCTTAGTCAGTTACTGTAACTGTTGGGTTTGGGGTTTTTAAATATTATTATTACTTGTTACTCTCCTTAGCAATTCAGATAGTTATTTTCTGTAATTTTATACGTACTGTTCAGAGTGGCCTCTTCCAGAATTTAGATGACAAATGTGGAACAAAAAGCAGTCTGTAGAGTTAAAAATTTTCCAACTCTTGTCTTCACATCAGTAAGTTGTAAAATTATTTAAAGCATTATAATTTCACTGCTCTGATCTGAGGAAACTGTGGCACCACTATCTAAAATAGACATTGCCAACCAGTAAAGTAGGGGCAGGGACAGGATGAGAACTCTTTTGTTCTCAACCCAAGAATAAAGCATTCTTCACGATTGGCAAAAAAATCACAGTCTTGAGACATCTGCCTCTGGTTTCTTTTATTCTTCATTGAGTCCTCTAACTCTATGCTTTCCAGCTCTGCTGTTAAAATTAATTCATCATGTCAATTGCCTCTCTTTAGACCCTTAAGGTGATATGCCAATCCTCTGCTTACAGCCTGTCATGGTTTAAGCCCAGTCAGCCATGCAGTTTGCTTACTCACTCCCCCCTCTTTCTTTCCCTCGCTCCCGGAGGGATGGGAAGGAGAATTGAAAGAATGCAACTCCCACAGATTGAAATAAGAGCAGTTCAGTAACTAAAGTATAACACAAACCACTGCTGCTACCACCAATAGTAATAATGACAAAGGAAATACAAGGAAAGAGAATACAACTGCACATCACCTGATACCCAGCCCGACCCAGCAGTGCACCCCCCTTCCAGGTCACTGCTCCTAGTTTTACATCCTGGGCATGATGTGCTGTGGTATGGAATACCTCCTTGGGTCAGGTATGTCCTGCCTCTGCTTCCTCCCGGCTTCCTCTCCTCCCTGGCAGAGCATGAGACTCAGAAAGTCCTTGGTCAGGCCAAAACATTACTAAGCAGTAACTGAAAACATCGGTGTTATCAGAGCTGTTCCCAGGCCAAAAGTCAGAAACACAGCACTGCGCCAACTACTAATAAGGAGAAAAATGACAGCTACTGCTGAACCCACGATGCAACCCTAGCAGTGCTGATACACTGTCCTGAACCCAATGCTTCAGAAGAATCCTGACTTCATAAATGCTGATGCCTACCTCTCAGCCTATGATCACTTTAGAGACAATAGAAACAGTCATGTGTAAAACCTATTCCCCTGACCTCTTTCAGAGCTCCATTGCTAGAAAAGATTCTTCACATCTAGAAGTGCTTTCTGTCTCCATCAATTATAAAGAGTAGCAAAAATGTAGATGCCTATAATGTAGCAATTTTCATGAATTTAAAAAAATGCTATCCTGTCTTTTTCTTCTGTCCAAGTTGCCCAAGCACAGTAAACAACTGATATACAGCCTTAAAATAAAAACACAGCCTAAACCAATGTCAGTGTTTCTTTGAATTGTAAAAGCTGTGCAAGGACTTGAATCACCAGACTACAAGTCATACACTAGCTTAAAGATAAGGATTTGGGTGAAGGTGATAAGAATATCCTCCTCCTAATTTTTCTATTATGTATGCCCATTCATTGCAGAGAGCTATTTGAATGCACAAGCCCATGAGCATCAGGAGCAGCAGCAGTGCACATGATCACCATAGTGACACTTTTAGTATTAACCAGTTATTTAGTATTCAGGATTGTTTGCCTATTGAGGACCCTCTTGACAGACACTAAAGAGAAAGACTACAGCAGCATACTTTTTAAAAAAGGTTGTTTCTTGAGGCATGTTTATTTCATTGTTAATTCAGTTCATTTCAATGTGACAACTAAAAATCTTAAACATTAAGCCATAGATTTTTGACCTCAAAGTACTGAAGCACCATCACTAGTTATTCCATTTTTTTTTTAATCTCTGGTTTTTACCTTTCCATTTAGAGATGGATGAAAAGCTCTATCATCATGGCAAAAACCTAACTTGTTCTTATTGTAGGTAGTTACATTTAATAGATTTATATAGTGACAGTTATCACATAATTGGAACTTCTTGATAGAAGAAACTTCATTTTTAGCAACAGAGAAGACTGTAGAAGGTTACCCTGGTCTAGATTTGCTGACTGTTTTCTTTTGAGATCCTAGAACCCATTAAGACTTCATGTTGCCAACAGATTGTGAAAAGGAGAACTTAGGTAACTCACCCCAAAAGCAAAGTTCAAGAGGAAAAGAGTACCAGTACTATATGAAGTTAGATTAAATTGCTGGATCAATTTTGAGTTTTCTGAGTAATGCAGTAGCAAGCTGACCCCATGTGGCTGAAGTATTCCAAGAACATATTCAGAATGATAAGGGTTATATGAGTCAAAAGATACAATTTAGGGAGAATCAGTACAGAAACAGATATAGATAAGTTTGATGGCAGTACAAAGAGGACAATGGCTGCCTTCAACAAGCAAGGAATATGCAAGCTTCTCTGATGCCGTTGGACTAGATATTTAGGCCCAGCTTTTTATATGAGTTGTTCACATATTCAAGGATAGGTGTATGCAGACATTCCTGAGTATCTGACCCTTCCTACTAGGAAAATTTCAAAGTTATAGAAGTTTGAGTTTGCTAACGTAAAAATTCTTACTATTGATAATGAATAGATAGTCTCCAGTTTTTGTAAAAGTAACATTTTTGTATCAGAAATATATTCAATAGGGCTTTTTAGGGAGTTATATTCTTCCAATATTCTTCTTTAAATGGTGTTAGCATAGTTATATCACATATGATGGCTTTCTGAGTTGCATGTATGTTTTATTTCATGGCTAATTTAAACCATATGAAATAACCAGACTGAAACTTTTCCAATCATATTAAAGAGGGAGAATGCTTACTATTAAGTTCTCAGTGCTGACAATCGCTTTCACAGTTGATTTGTAAAACATTTCATAACTGATCAACAAAACTATGTGCAATATACAAAATATTTTCTTAAGAAGTCAGAGACATCAATCATTTTCACATAGACATTTTTCTGGCATTATTTCTTTTTCACAAATAGTAATTAATTTCATATAAATTTCCACTGATTTCTTTGGACTCAGAGGAGAAGTGAAGTACTTCTTGTCATGAGATTACTATAAGATCTTGCAGCTCATGAGCAGATAAAACATTTTTTATAATCTATTTTATGAATTACTGATGCTGTAGTTTATTGGTAATTGAGACAAATTAGTAGACGTTAAGTGAGTAGTGTAGAAAAGTTTGCATGAACACAAAGGTTTCAGGCTTTCAAGGCTATTTTAGTTAACTGAAAAGTTAACTAAAACTTTAGAGTTGAAAATTAAGAAGTATTGCAAAATGAGCATTTGTCTTGTAGAACTTGCTGCCAAAGTTCTCAAAACAGTCTGAAGAATAGTAGATTTCAGTCATCCAGGTTAATATTTTTCTTTCAGAGGCATCCTGAACAGAATCTGTATAACTGTTTTAATTTACTTTATTTGTGCTTCTCTTTCAACATGAATGTTCAGAGGGTGTAAAAGCAAGCCTTTCTTTCAGGAACAAGGGACGATGGTTTTGCTTTGAAGCATGATTGCCAAGGCACTACAACAGCTTACTCCTATGGAAGGGTTAAAACAACGCACAAGGTTCCATTCTGTTTCCAACAATATTTCAAAAATAATAATAGTAGTAATAATATGTACAAATACATATGTGAACACTTACAAAGTCTAACAACTCGAACTGTAGCTGACTACACAGAAAAGGAACTTTATGTAATAAGGATTATTTTATCACCAAAGCCAAGAGCTTGGCAAGATTCAGAAATTAATTTGTCACTGATAAGAACATCTATACAATTAAAATTAAAAGCGAGTAATTTTGACAGAATGCAAACTCATGTGCCTCAGGTCTCATGTAAGAGAGTTAAGAAAGGGATGGTGCTAGAAACAAAGAATAGAAGAATTCTGCATTTCATTGCTCAAGCATTTGCATAAAGAAGTAATGAGCACTGGATATGCCCACAGTAGGCAGGATGCTGAACAAGTAGAAATTTAAATCTTCTGCTATGTTATTCTGCTATAATATTCTGCTAAATTTAGATATTCTACTGTGCTTCTGTTTTTAGTTTCATACTAAAGTCTCATCTCAGCAATGATAAGTAAATACTTATAGAAGACTTGCAGATCTGTTAATAGTCTGGAAGTGCTATTCTCTCTTGTAACTGAAATAGCATTCCATAAGATGAAGGAATAATACATTCTGAGTGACTACTTTCATTCACTTGATTTTGGAGAACAGGTTTCCTTTCTGACACAAGCTCAGTCAACTCTACCGGTTAATAAGGCTACATTGTGAATAAATACAGTTTGAGGGATAGTGTCATATTAGTATCTTTGGTTCATGCAAGCACAAATAGAAATTCACAGCACTATAGAATAAAATAAAAAAAAAATAATCTTCCCACCCAACATATCTAATATCTGAACTCAAGAAAGTGATTTTTGGAGTTTGATTCCAATACCTTATTGCCATGTGAATCATACCCATTATTGGCATATAACATCTGTTTTGTGTAGTAATGTAAATAAATTATTGCTAAAACAAAAAGGGAGGGAGTGGATACACTGACCATGGCAAACACAGCTTTTCCGTACTGCTTTAATAAGAATGGGGCTCTGGAGGGGTCTTCAGGAGCTAGCAGCTCATAGATCAGTAATTATTGATAGAGCATGACATAGTATTAGTCCTTAAACTACTTTTTCAAACAGTGTGCAGTGACCTCAAAAGAAACTCATTCTCAATGCATAAATGGAAAAAAAAAAAGTAACAATTGGGATATAAACATTTCAAATTTTGATGAAGGAAAAAACCTCAAAATTCTGAAGTTTTCTGAAAAGATTGATATATGAAAGAAACAAAAATCTTAGAAATTGTCTAAAGTAAAGACCAATACAATATTAGTGGAAAGGCAATAAAAGCAGCAGGACTCGGGTTTTGAAGTTTACAGTAAGAACCTTTGTTTCAGCTAGCTTTTCTGCTCTGATGAACAAAATAATACTTGGGTTTACATATTCCAATGCTATGTTTTCCAAGAGTACAAATTCCAATTTTTATGCTGGCTCAGTGTTTGCTTTCTGTCAGGAAAATAAGGTTCTGAGCTGAGTGTATGAGAAGTGAGACCTGGAGATGAAACTACTCAAGATAATGGAAAGTGTAGAGCATTCCAACTTTCTGATATCTGTGGACAGCCAAGGATCTATCTCAGCCTAAACCTCAGTTGTATTATAAACTAGGCAAAGTATATGCACATTAAAGGAGGATGTGAATGTATAAATTACCTGGCAGCATGTCTCAGTAAGTCTCAGTAGAATTGAGTCTTTCATGAAAAGCAGTTGTAAACACTTTTCAGTTTCAAAAAATTATGCTGTCAATTGGTCTGATGGCTGAACTGGAATAGGATCCTCCCTGCATCAGGACCTTTCCTTTATGCAGTAATGAATTTCATAGGTCCATGATGGGAATATGTGAGCATGGCCTAATTCAATAGCATAATTTGTCTACTCTGCTTGGAAAGAACAACTCTATAGGCAGCGCTGTATGCATTTTATATTATATACTCACTGGATGTAAAACAGAACTAAAGCTGATTCAGGAATCTGCAATTCAGGTCTTAAACAGCGGAGCATTTCTTAAGTGAAAAATGATAAAATATTAAACACATTTTATGAAAGGTAAATAAATTATTTCCCTAATGCCAATAACATGACACTAATTTGTGACATGGGAAAAAAGACCTAACCTGAAATTATTATTTTTTTCAGAAAAAATGGTTAAAAAGTTTTATTTTGTATAATCATTTTCAATTTTTCTTGCATAATTGTTCAGAAAGATGGGCCAAAACCTCTTTATAACACTGTGTCATTCTGAAGAGAGATGCAAATTTGAAAGAGAGGGGAACAAACTTTTCTTATGCCAGGAAATTGGTCTTAGGATTTAAGATGTGCTTTAGAAATGTCATTTTCAGAACATGACTTGAAGTGAGATTGTAGTGCCAGATATCACTAAGCAAAAAAGCATATTATGTAACTTTTATAGCTCTCTTTTGTACAGTGCCTTTCTATGCTGATTAACTGGAAAATTCTATCATTGTCATTTTGTGGCCCTGAGTGCAATGTGATGTTATTTAATAAGATGTATAACCTTCCTGCCTGCCTGTTCTTGTTGGCACTGTTAAATAGGGTGTGCATACATCATCATGACTGTGGCAATGTTTTTTGTTGGTCTAGTTACGGTTTCCAAAATATTTCATTACAAGATATTTTCACGCTATTTTTAAAGAGCAAAAAGAGAGAGAAATGTATTTAATATTAGTTTCATGACCTCTCTTTCAATAACTTGTACATGCAACATCCAGTTGTATAAGTGAAAAAAGAGGATAGCTTTCAAAACTGCCTGGGAAATAAAATCATGGAAGACAGCAGCTATAGCATTCTCAATTTAAACTTCAGGAAAAAAAGTCCTCATGTTATGTCTTCTGTCACTGCTCTATTGCTCATTTGTAAAAGCAAACATTTGCCATGAAGACATAACTGCCAATTTGGGCTAACTAAGACAAATGAGATAATGAGGCCAGAGGCAGCTTTAAGTTGACAGACCCAGCTGAGTGCCCAGATCCAACTAAAAAGCTTTCTTTTCCTGCCAGAAGGTCTATATGCTAATATTAATTTGCCAGCCTTGGCCCTACAGTGTTTGACAATAGGAGAGCATACCATTTTGTTACAAATGTGACATTAATTTTGATGTAAACTAAAGCTGGAACAAGTAATCTATGCACTCTTCTGTCTGAGGAGGTGATGACCCAAACCATAAATCCTTGTCTGGTAAAAAGAAATACAAAAATTTGTTAGTTGACATGCAAATGATGATGAGCAAATGACAAAGTCTATAGTAAATAAAGAAAGAAGTAAAGCCTCAATAGTCAGCAGCTTCTTATACACCTTTGGTTTGATGTCTGTACCTTAGCATTAAAAGAAGAATCAAAGGATTTGCCCAAATTCCAGACCCAACACAAAACACCACTTGGGATCTGATGTTCATTTGAAGAGCTGCACACAAAGAAATCTTTTCAGAGTATTTTAAAACAACTTCTTTAATTAATTTCCATCACTATTATTTTTGAGCTATTTTTTCCTGAAAGAAACTTTTCCCATCCCTCCCCCAAGCTTCATAAAGAAAATAAGTGGGAATGGAAGAGTTAGGAATATACAAGGTATATATATGGAATAGAAATATGTTTTGTAGTTATCTGTAGAGACTGTAGTAGTAGGACAAGGGGTAATGGGCTCAAACTTAAACAGGGGAAGTTCAGGTTAGATATAAGGAAGAATTTCTTTACTGTGAGGGTGGTGAGGCACTGGAATGTGTTGCCCAAGGAGGTTGTGAATGCTTCATCGCTGGCAGCGTTCAAGGCCAGGTGGGATGGAGCCTTGAGTGACATGGTTTATTGTGTTGTGTCCCTGTCCATGTCAGGGGGGTTGGAACTAGGTGGTCTTAAGGTCCTTTTCAACCCTAACTACTCTGTGATTCTATGATTCTATGATCTAGTACATGAAATAACAACAAAACCCTCCAAATTAATTTATATGCTTTTACTCTTTAGGACTGTGAGAAGAATAGGCGATTTTAGAGGCATATTATCAACATTTTTTTTCCCTATAGAATACAACATGGCTGATGTGTAACATTAGTTCTAATGCTACAAACAAAGCTATATATTGTCCCTAACATAATGGAGCTGCTGGTGATTTCAGTGGCGGTTGACCAAGGACATTCTACAGCCTCACACTAAAAGACCTCAGAAAAAAATGCTGTTCATATAATTGTTCAGACTTAATCCTAAAAATTATGCACACTCAGATGATTTAAATAGCTAGAAATATTATGTAATTTTTCTGCTAGTTATAATGCAACCATTATAAAACTCTTCTAATGTGGGTCAGTAGAAATAATCATTATCTACTTCTAATGCATTTGAAACATATATACGGGTTTGTACTGTTCTGCTAAATGATCCACAAATAAAACACAAGCTTTCTTTTATGAAAGACAAGCAAGCATTGCATCAGGTAATTATATATGTGACCAGCTACTTAAGGAGAACTTTAATTTTTATAGTTTTATAGTTTTGCTTAATCTTTCATAGTTTTGCCTTAGCATGCAATATTTTAAAAGCTATGAAAGTTAAATAATGAAAGACATATTGATGCAGGTCCCAAGGGACAAAACGAATACATTCTAAATTTAATATAACCAAATTCAGTAATGCAGTGTAGTTTCTGAAGTATTTTCTATAACATCTTGACTTCTGATATTGTAAAATAATTATATAGAATGAGAATCAGTAGCCCTTACTCAGATTTCTAAGTTAGATGAATGCAATATTCTTCTGTAAACTTTTCAACACTTCTGCCTTTTCCCTTGAGAAACAAGAGGAACTCAGTAATTTGCTGTTTTAAGAGAACTGTTTTACTAGGTGCTCACAATCTATATGGAGGTTTGATTGCAAAATTAGTCATTTTGGGATTAATTGTGAACTCTACTGATACATGTTTTGTTGTTGTGCAAGTTGCTAAATCTTCACAGTTTTAAACAATTGAAATTCTACCTTGTAATCATTAAGTGTAGGCTATTATCCTATAGCCCATATCAGTAGTATGACTGTCAAATACTGGATATTGAATACTGGAACAAGCACAGGCTGGTCAGAAAATCTCTAGGTACCTTCTGAGGACAAAGAAAGCTCTCATTACAGTGGGAAGGACCAAAGGGAAAAGGTTTTATCAAGTTGCATTTCATGTTGCATAGTGATTTATCTCAGGAATTCATGAGCAGGATTCACCTGGTGTAGCTATTACCTAGTAACTTTCAAGGATTTTATATATATATATATAAATATATGTATATAAAAATTTGCTAAGCCCCACAGTCAAAACACTCAAGATGTGTATATAATGAGTATTTAGCAAATGTGAAATACTTTAAGAAAACAATTACCCTAAGACTTAGAGCGTTTGAAATGAAATGGTACAATGATTCCTGTAGTGATCAGAAGAGAACACATCACAAATTAAATAATACAGCTGGCTTGAAAGAGATGGCCATTGATGTCATGTTGTGTTCTTTGGCCTGGTAGAGATTAGCAGACTATTCGAGAATGACTGCACAGGATAATACAATGATGTGGGCAGTTTAATGAATTGTAATCCAGTATAATGATTTGAAAGACACTATATTCTAACTTTGAAAAGGTAGGCAGGATTCTATCAGTTTACCTATGTAATTTATAATTTACAGTCGTCCGTCTCTGACTACTTTTGTCAGTTTTAGAAGTCTCTTGCGATATTTTTGATGTTTTCTCCATGCAATTGATAAAAAGTAGGAAAGCACTGGGAAAAGCACAGATTACTGCCGCAGTCCAGTAGAAACAGTTGATTTGATGATAATTTTCTATTTAGTTGTTTTAAGGTCTATCAGTCAGGGAATTTTGATCCATTTAAAATACAGTATATGAATGGTGTGTGTATTGTTAATTGTAAGAACATGATCACATTTGTCAAGCATCATGATAGTTTGAGTAAATGGTATCAACATTTTTGACCTCAATTTACTTAAAATCACATAAAAAAATAAATCAGGCTTATCTGGCATTTCTGATTTTTTTTTTTTTTTTTTTTTAGTTCCCTGTTGACCATTAGTTACAGAAATCCTGGTTAAATCTTTAATGGAGAACTAGTCTGCTGTTTTTGATTTATGCTCTACTTGTGGATGATGCAGTATTATAATATTTTTTTCTCTTACAGAAAAACAAAACTAGAATAAAGAGTCTCAAAGTGCTGACACATTTCTAACTTAATACACATTTAAAAATAACTAAAACTTCAGATTCCCCTGTATGAAAACTGACAACAAGAGCCTCTGATATTTTCAAACAGCCAAATAATTCTCTGTGACAGATATCTGTCTCCCTCTGTTCTTAAAAGCAGTACAGCAGGGAGAAGACAAAAAGCATCTTTTACCTTCCCAGTAGCAGTGCTATTTTGTACAGGCAAGAAACTAAGGAGATCATAGTAATGAAATCCTAAGAAGTTTCTTTTTCCATGAAAGCAGAGGTTAGCTTTGAATTCTGACTAATTTGTTTGTAGGCTGCTTTTTGTGGTAAAGAGTAGTAGGTGTGTAAGGTTTACAAACTATAACTAAATTAAGATTAGCTGATCTGAATGACTGGTTATCAAACAGCTGGCTGTGTTAAGTTACTGAAATTGGATGAATAATCACTTGACTGTAAATTCATCTTTAATTCTGAATGAATTTGAAGAAACAAATAAGTATTGGATGGAAGTGATAAGCAAAAAAGAGCAGATCTCCCTGAAGAGACTAAAGCACAAATTAGTGATATATAACCTGGAAAATGAATGTGGGAATGAAGCTTACAGGGTGCCTTGTGAATAAGTAGTATTTTATTAAAAATAATAACAACAAAATGTACATTTGGAGAGACTTTGAACTAAGTAAGAATAGCAGTGGCTGGTTTTAGAATGAAGGACAACTTACTATTTTACTAATGGGAGAAAATATAATTATCCCAATTTATAGTGTGATTTATCACAAATTATTATATAAACCTATTATACAGATAATGTCATTAGCGCAAATGAACTGACCTCTCTTTATCATTTGTGAAGAGAAACAGAATTCTCCAGGGGTCAGTTAAGACAAGTGATTTTATAAGCCTATTTTAAAGTTAAGTATGGTACTCTAACTGAACCTTTCTCTTCAAGGACCATAACTGAAATCTAGACCATGAACTCAGATGTAGGCATTAAAAAAACCCCAAACATCTAAAGTGTAGCTGTCTGAAGACAAGATGTACCCCTCCCCAGTTTATATTACTCATTTGGAGTGTTAGACATGATACAGGGCTGCTCCTAGAATCAGCAAAATTAATGGAAAGTAGAAGCTGATTCTAATTAAAAGCCTCATTTACTTTGGACAATGTACTTCACTGACTCCACACATGCACTTGCAGAACTGAGAAAAAATGGCAGACTTAAAGGAAATTACATTAAATCTACGGTTTCCAATTTTTTTTTTTTTTTTATTCCTTAGAAAAATATAACATTAAATTCTTATAAAACAGAAGTTTGGATTTATATATACCTGTGAACATGTAAGTCACGTGAGGATGGTAGTACTGCCAGTATTTTAGGCTGCCTACTACTTTGCAAGACACTGCTCAACTGCTTATAGGTCTACCAAATTTCTGCTGTTCAGTTGGACTTTTTCAAGCCGAGTGTAAGACCAGCTGATATTAGTGGCCTCAGAAGAAGGGTACCTCTGGCGATTTGCCAGAAAACATCTGTGGAATAACCCACAGGGGTGATCACCATCTATGCATTGCTGTTAGGGTTTGATTTAAGCTCCTGCTGTGCTCATGATTGCCACTATTCTTGTTTGATGGCTTCTGCCCAGGGGATATCACCGTGCCAGACATGTAGTCTTGTGTTCTCTCTTCCTTATTGGCTGACCATGTCTACAAAAACTCAGTCTTCAGCTAGTGATCCATTGAAGTTAACCAACTGACCTGCAAAAATCATGGCCTTTTCCTTATTTTTACATTGTACCTTCATACTTGTAATAAAAATCAGGTTAAGTGGCGTGGAAGTGACAGCCTTCTGCATTTCTCCTTTTTTTTTTTTTTTTTTTTTTTTCATTTTCATGAATAGAGGGGTGCCTTTACCTAGTACTCTACTTCCTAAGTAATAAACTCCAGCAATTGTTAGATACTGAGCTTGAATAAAGGTGTGCAGAAATGGGTAAAAAGAAATTATCTGAGAAAGATGCCTACTGAATAGTTTCTTCAACAGCCAAGACAGTCTTATATTAAAAAAATCTGGTTTTTGGAAGCTGTTTTTATCAAATTTATATATTTACTATTTCTTCAACAATTTTTCCTTGGCATTTCAAAATAAAATAAGGTATGCCATCTCACACAGCACTCTCAGGTTTCATGCTGAGGTGGAGGTGTAGACAGGCTAATACTGTACCATTCATAGTTTGGCAAAGCTACCTTTAATAACATCACACTTGTAACCTTACATTTGTTTGAGTTTAAAACTGTTTCAGTCTAGAATATAAATACATAATCACATGTACTGATTATTGTTGCTTCCTGTTCACTTAATTACAGCTGTGGCCTTCATAAATGGTATACCAAATTTAAAAGGAATTTCTGGTTTGTTTGACAAGATCTAAGCAATTTCATAATCAGATTAGGATTTTAGTGTGCATTTTTGCTTCGGCTAATAAGTATGTTAAAAATCTTTGGTTTGAGATACATTTTTTCTAACATAAAAGAAATATTCAGGGCCAAGTGTAAAAAAAGCAATTGACATGCACATTTTTAGTACTGTTTAGTCGTACAGCAATGTTGCTGCTGTTCCTGCTCATGAAGGCTAGTCATATTTTGTTCATATCATGCATTTGCTTGTACTTGAACAATTTCATGAAAGTATGCAAAAGCAGAATTTAAACACTCATAATGCTAACAATTTAGAAAATAACTGGAGAGTAAAGAAGGTCCTTCAAACCCAGGACTCATGAGATTTGGCTTTTCATGTATTTTTACTTATCACTTGTCGTGGTTTAAGCTGTAAATCAGCCACGCAGTTTGTTCACCCACCTCCCCCTCCTAAAAGAGCTGTCACGGTTTA
>JANRGW010014064.1:0-49002 GCA_024733675.1 Psilopsiagon aymara
GGATCACCTCCCTCGACCTGCTGGTCACACTCCTTTTGATGCAGCCCAGGATACAGTTGGCTTTCTGGGCTGCGAGCACACATTGAAGCCATCTCATGTTCATTTTTCCATCAACCAATACCACCAAGTCCTTCTCTGCAGGGCTGCTCTGAATCTCTTCTCTACCCAACCTGTAGCTGTGCCTGGGATTGCTCCGACCCAGATGTAGGGCCTTACACTTGGCATGGTTGAACTCCATCAGGTTGGCATCAGCCACCTCACAAGGGTGTCAAGGTTCCTCTGGATGGCATTCCTTCCCTCCAGCATATCGACTGAACCACGCAGCTTGGTGTCATCAGCAAACTTGCTGAGGGCACACTCAATCCCACTGACCATGTCACCAATAAAGTTGTTGAACAAGACTGGTCCCAACACCAATCCCTGAGGGACACCACTCGTTACTGGTCTCCCACTGGACATTGAGCCATTGACCACAACTCTTTGCGTGCAGCCATCCAGCCAGTTCTTTCTCCACTGAGTGGCCCACCTATCAAATTGATGTCTCTCCAAATTAGAGACAAGGATGTCATGTGGGGCAGTGTCAAACACTTTGCACAAGTCCAGGTAGATGACATCAACTGCTCTACCCCTGTCCACCAGTTCCATAACTCCATCATAGAAGGCCGCCAAAATGGTCAGGCAGGATTCCCCTTAGTGAAGCCATGCTGGCTGTCACCAAGCACTTTGTTGTTTTTCATGTGCCTTAGCATGCCTTTCAGGAGAATTTGCTCCAAGATTTTGCCAGGCACAGAGGTGAGGATGACTGCTCTGTAGTTCCCCAGCTCATCCATTTTCTCCTTCTTGAAAATGGGGGGTTCATTTTCAAATCTCAGCCTCTTAACACATGACCAGTATTTTTCTTAATTCTTGGAGGATGGCAGGGAAGGAAGAGTTACTAGGAGAATGAAATTTAGAACTCTTACAAAGAAAAGTAGCATTTACTTTTGGTAGCTTATTGCTGTCTTCTCTCCAGGGACCTGCATAAGAGACAACTGAAGAGACAGCTCACAATTCAGAGTTGGCTGTCAAAATCCCAAGATGCTCTCACCTGCCTCTCCTACCAGCAGACAGCACAAAAGCCTGCCCCTGGCCCTGTAATGCCTACTTGCTCTTTTATTCACTGGGAAAGGACAGAACAGAATAAAAGGAGCTGACACTGTTTCCTGTGGCTGCAGCTGATGGCTATTTCGTCAGGTGAGCATACAAAATGAGCAGGCACCCTACTTCCAGAGCATTAAATAAAAGCATCACTGTCATATGATATCTGTATCTATACAGAGGTGGGGTTTTGTTTGTTTTTTCTGGTGTGGGGTTTTTCTTTTATTCTACTTTTAAATGCTGGAAGCAGAAACTCCAAAAGATAAATAGCAAATAATACTTTCGCATGACACAGGTAATTTTTTCTCATGGATTTCATGTTCTATTAGTGATGTTTTCATGGTGCAGAAGAACATCATCTAGCAGAGGTAACATCACCATAAACATTAAATCTAATTACACAATAAACAGCCTGTTGTACAACACGGTCTTGACTTTCACTCTACCTTACTTTCAAAGCAGTGGTTTCTGCACTACTATAGTCTTGC
This sequence comes from Psilopsiagon aymara, assembly GCA_024733675.1. NCBI lineage: Eukaryota > Metazoa > Chordata > Aves > Psittaciformes > Psittacidae > Psilopsiagon > Psilopsiagon aymara. The sequence goes on from JANRGW010014064.1 coordinate 1,626, forward strand.
TTGTAGAACATTACTTGTCCATATGTCTCACTTGTGTAAGTCTACAAGAATGGTTAGCCAGAACATCTTTTCCCCTACATTATTTTTTACTGCTTGATGCTGAAATATGGAATTGTTAAATACACAACTGTGTTGTAGAGGTAGATATTTTTAGCTGTCAAATTCCATCTGAGAGACAGATCATGTGCCTGGTCATAGGTCATATCTATCTCATGTACTGAAAGAGTAGCATATCAAGCAGCACACAAGCATGCATTTTCATCACATATATCACAGTAGAAATCACAGACCATTTTAAAATTATTTACCTTCCTCATTACAAAACAGAAAACAGCTCCACGTACAAATGGAAAACACACTTTATTGGGTTCACAATGGGACCACCATTTTATGATGTTTTAATTTTTTTTTGTTTACCTTTTTACAAACACACAACCCTCAGAGATATCACTTTGACTTTTAGGTATGAGTTACATTATTAGCAGGCCTGACCTGTACTTCTGTTCTGTTAAATCTTCTATTAGTGCTCAAGTTTGACACTAGTGCTTAATGGTAAATTATTAACAAAGTAGTATAAGGGGTTTTCACTTGCTATAAAATCATCTTCTCACCAGCTAAGGTCATTACTGAAGTCACTGAATTATTGAAATACTGAGTGCAGTGGCAGATTCAAAATCTCCCTGTTCCATAACTTTATTTTCTTAAGAAATTATTTCCCAAGTTTCTTCTCTCTCTAACGGCAAAGCAACATCATTATCTCCAAAACTGAACTAAAAAAAATACCTAACACACCTAACTTTTCAGAAACTCATCTTTCAGTGGCCTTTCTGTAGTAATACAGCTATAGGTCTATCTATAAATGGCTAGAAACAAAAGCAGAATGCTTGCTCTTAAGAACAAACTTTGTAGAAAAAGAAATTTCCTTAGAGCTTTCTTATATTTTTAGCCGTAAGTTCTACTCTAAAATAAAATCAAAACAACAAACCAACCCAAAAAACTTATTCCAGAGTATTTTCTCTTCTAGGGACCCTCTTATGCCATTTCTCCAACCTGGCTTGCTTCAGCTGCCAGTTCCTGTCCCTGAACCCCCACTACCTTCCTCCCTCATTTGTGAATGTTGCCTGAGGACTTCAGCACATGCAGCTCTGAAGGGATAAGCACTATATGCACTGAAATATGGTGCCACATTTAAGCTCTGCTGTCTTCATCCTTCTGCACATCAGAGCCAGCCAAGCAGCTCAGCAACCTTTGATCTGAAACCTTTTCCAGGGAAGGAGAAGAGTACAGTAACCATAAGCCCTTTCAGACTGAACACCTACTGCAGTAGCTCAAACCAGTGCTGCAGCAGATGTCTGCTTCCTCCTGGATTGCTAACACTCAGGGTGAAGCTAGAGTTATGATAGTAAATGGTACATAAAACCAAAAGGTGCAGGCACTTGACCATCCATTACAAGGCAAGAGAAAAGTCTTAGGTTACCTGTGTCCAAAACTGAGCAGCAGAGATCACAAAATAGCTGGACTCCGAGCTCCATGTTGCCACATGAACTGACTGCTTATTAGGCTTTGGAAGCCTACAACACTGCTTCTCCATGCCTATTAGCAGGAGACTGTCACAGGCAGACAAACAAAAACTTAGTGTATGTCCCTCACATTAGTCAAGCACCATGATTAGATGCTTTGGCTTTTAAAATACCTTAATAATAGACTTACCAGGGGCTTTGGCTTTTAGCCCATTAGCAGAGAGCAGATAAAAATGTTTAAGGTAAAACCTAGCTTTGATGAACATTTTTCATTGTGACCAGCTCCCGAACCTAAAGTTTTATTCATATTTTTTAGGTAGTATGAGTAACAAGCTTTGCAGTAAGCTCGAGCAAGTATTCAGAGCAATTCAGTAACTCTTCTACCATTTGCTTTCGACAACCTAAAGATTTCTTTTTTTTTTTTTTTCTGCATGTCATCATTTTTTCTGTAAGACATGGAAAGACTAAATGTGGAAACTCCTATTAATGCATGAATACTGCAGCTTGCATAAAGCTAAGAATACATGCTTGAGTAAAACATTTCTCTAAAGACACATGAACATCATTCTCACCTGTGTAAAAATGCTTGGCTAATAAAAACACATGCATGTGCACATGTGTACACAGAAAAACATCAGACTTCAAATGTGAATTAGTGGGAGTGAACTGAAATTTGTTTTGAGAATCCACCACCTTCAAATACTTTGTGTATTCACACTTCACAACCATAATTAAATGCAAAGTGTATACAGAAATCTTCTACTATTTCTCCTTACAATTCCTGATATAGGGCATTCCTTTAAAAGTGACATTTTATTCCCGGTATAAATGTGACTAAGTGAGGAACTTAAGAAACCTCTGAAATAAGTAGTACCAACAGATTCTTTACTTATTTCAATATAAGTCAAAAGTGAGCGAGCAGAATTCGGTACGTAACGCTAACAACTTCATTAAGAAAACCACAACAAAGCAACACTGATGAAAAAATCAACAGCAATTGGACAGTTAACCCTGTATAGTATGTCTTACAATGCCATTTGTCTGAAGCACAAAAGCAGGAAACATCAGACTGCATAAATATGTTACTTCAACAGGGCAGTGGGGTGGTAGCAGAATTCTCTTATACCCACAATCAGCTCAGCAAGATACAGCTCTGCGTTTCTTACTCAGCCAACCAGTAAGATATTAAAAAGAAAATGAATAATGATTGAATAACTGAATAATGAAAAAATAAAATCTCTGCAAGTCCTCTTCAGTTTCTTTACCAGTACGAAGTGGTCTGTATTAGTGTTAGGAAGTATGCATGAAAAGAAACAAGACCTGACAGCCTGGAGATCAGCCCCTCAGGCTCCACGCTGGTCTCTGAACCTGCTTTGGCTCAGCAGTGCACAAGAGCTCTGCAGGAGCAGGGTGAGAGAGGATGGTGGAAGATCATCAATAATACATGTCTGAACAGCCAGAGGGAAGGAAAAGGGAACTGCATACTGCATGGCAAAGCTGGAATTCCTCAGCGTATTCGAGGCCATTTCTCTGCATATGGCCACCCTGTATCTACCGGTGTCTTCCAGTACATAAATGAGCAGGTGGAAGGGTCTTACTCTAAACTGTGTCCCAGACCTGAGCAATCCAACACACTTGCAGAGAGACACCGGTTCTTCCTCTTTCACATTCAGGACTTGAGTTCATATGCAGGGAGGTCTGAATTCAACAGTGTTATCATAGTTTGGCTCCTGATGTACAGGCTACTAATAGGTTTGCAGATCAGGCACCTAACACTGCAAAAGCTTTCCAAAAGCCAAATAATCCATAGGTCTCTATTCTCTGTTGCTCATAGTCCTTATTCAGTCAGAGGATTCAGCACCAGCTCCATTTGTCTGGTCATGTCTGCTAACCTGCATCCTGATGCATCCTGCTCCATCAAGTCAGCAACAGCATTTTTCGTCTTCCTGGAAATAAGGACTAGCACTCTTTAACATAACCTAAGTGCAAAGTTTTGTAGCACTCAATCACAGTGCTGTCAGCCTCTGAAGTCTTATATATCCTTGGGTGTGTTAATGCTAATTTTCCTGGTATTTGCTGTTTCATATCCTGTCTAGATTTCTGACCTTCCTACTACCCTGTTGATAGCAGCAAGTGACTGGCCACAGGCATTTTGCCTTTGCTTCCAGATGTAGTAAAAGAATAATATGGATCCTCTCATTTCAGTACACACAGCCGCTCATCATTAGTTTCCTGAGATTCAGTAAAGGTTACTTCCCACTTATCTGCATCTTTATTGCTGAGCACCTGAGATACCTATTCACATACCATTGACACAGTTGTACCCCCTTCCCTGGCCCCTTCCACACCATCATTTTATATCTGCAGATTTAAAAACAAGTGACACTAAATTTTTTACATCTCCAGATAACTTCAGTAAAGCCAGGGCTCCTCCCTGGTTTAAAACTGCTCACTTACACAGTAATCTTTAAGTAGTTCTGTCTCTAATTCTTTGTGGGTTTTCATGTACATGGGAGTTTCAGTAGGAATTTGGCCATGAAGTTTTTCTAAACAAAATACGGCTAAATATGTTAAAAAAATATTCCTTTATTATTTTAAAAAATAACTCTTGATGATGAAGTCTCAGATTTTACGTATAATTTCCATTCACAGCTGCAAATAATTTTCTGATGAATTTCATTGATCAGTTTATTAATATTTGTTTATGAGCATGTCTATTAAAGGGTATGCCACTGAAGCTGCGTGCATAGTTTGTTCACTCTTTTCAGCTCTTTTCCTACGCATCTTTACCTTACACATACAGCAAACTGCAGGTCAGCTCTGTATCAATATGTACAATATACTGATTTATATATCAGTATATAAAATGTATTAAAATATATATACTGACAATATATTGATGTCAATATACTGATAACATACTGACAAAATAATAAGTAGATATTTAGAGTATGTTGAGTACTACCCAATTGAACAGAACAGTTTAGAGGACCTGTGACAATAAGGAGGAAGGGATACTTTCATGTAAAACCATTGAACTAGACTGGCTGTCACTGCTAACAGCTATGCTTTGGTCAATGAAGTCTTTGAGCCAACAACTATTACTATATACTCTGTGAATGGAAATACAGAAAAGAATTATCCATAAGTAGTATTACTCTGAATTGCTTTTGGCTTTTACTACAGCTTTCCCCAGATCTCTTGTGTTATTTAAAACCATTTCAATGGCATTGCACTTATTTAAAAGTGCTACGTGCAACTTAGTGCATTTGCTTCATCTGAATGATGCTAAAGGCAACTCTTGCTGAGCTCAAAACAAACAAGTGATGTTTGCACGAACATTCTATATATATCTGTTCATTGCTGTATAGCTCTGTCCCAAGTGGAAACATCAAAAAAGGCACAAGAAAATCCTGTCTTTTTTGAAGGAGTCCTCTGGTTTGTTGCTCTAGGAACTGAAAACTAAAGCAGCAGCAAATATCCTTCTCTCCCCTCCCTTAAAGTCCCAATAAGACACCAGAGCAGTGTGCTCCCTAAGGGGTTGTCCTGCATTCAGCAGTAGCAGTCATTTTTCTCCTTCTTCGTAGCTAGCACAGTGCTGTGGTTTTGACTTTCTGCTTGGGAACAGTGCTGATAACACCAGCGTGGGTGGGAGTGTGATATAATCAATCTCCCAGGCTTCCCCATATTTGTACTTCAGCCACCATCCTCCAAACCAAAGAGGCTTTAACCGTTTAGCTTGCTTAATTGCAGCACATGTTTCACAGTCATGAATAACCTGGACAACAGTGTCCATTGTTAAGTCCACCCCTCTTTCACAAGCCCATCTGTATGCTGCATCTCTTCCCTGATGGCCTGAAGTGTCATGGGTAGAAAGTACATTGCAATTGCTTTTCATCTTGTTTCTTCATCTTTCTTGTCTTTTTTTTTTTTTTTGCCTTTCCCCTTGCTTACAGGGGCAACCGATATTGGCACAAATTGGTCCTCTGGTTTAGCTGCAGTGATTTTCACTGTGGTTGGAGTGGCAGTATCTATTGTACAGGTTTGGATAGCTGCTGTACTTGTCACTGGGGCTGGCATAGCTGCTGTGCTTGGATCTGGAGTAGCTGCGCTTGGAGCTGGAGTAGCTGCGCTGTCTGTTGCTTTGCCATCAGATCCAGGGACACTTATTTCCTTTTGAAGATGCTGGATAGTGTTGAACAGGGCTCTGTAAGCATAGACCAAGCCTCAGCACATTGCCATGATTCGTCCATCTCTGGTGTGACTAGAATGACAACACACCTCATTTAAGTGTTTTACTAATTTGTCTGGATTTTGCACTTGTTCAGTGGTGAAGTTCCAAAGCACTGGAGGGGCTCACTGGCCGAGATACTCGCCCTTACCATCTCACACACCCTGCCACTCATGACTGTCCAGCCTTGGGGAAAACCTCTTGGTCCTCCCATATCATCATCTAACTCTAGACAAGGCCCAAACCTGACTCTGCTTAACTCTCAAGATCAGATGAAATGGTCTTGCGTAAAACACACTTGTATGCGTGCCAACATGGTGATCCCCATCACAATCAGCGGGCAGGTCTGAAGACTACCTAAAGGCCATTCAAAACCGTCAGAACTCTCAAAAGATGCTGTAAACAGTCTGGTGGGGGGGCTGGGAGCGTAATGGAATGTCTCCTTCACAGGTTGATATCTCCTTCACAGGTTGACTACCCAAGGAGAGGAAAAAAGATGTGTGATTGCTAAACACTTCTATTATACATCTCCTGAAGTATAGAGGTGGTGACCACACTGGGAATGCAAGCCAGATCAGTTTCATGAGCAATGATTCTATTATATTACAAGTCATTGCCATAAGGTACAATGAAACAGGAACCTTAGCCCAAGGCCCCCAGCTGATAAACACTAACACAGCAAATACCACCTGTAAGTAAGGTACAACATGCTGAAACTGTGAGATCAAGAGTAACAACTCTGAGAGCCAATAAATCAGCATTGTGTCCAGTGACTATTAATCCAAACAATGAAAACTTATCACAAATACGATTAGACACACTCCAGTCAGATCTCAACCCTTTGTGCCCCACGCTGGGCACCAAAAGGAACTGTCCTGGTTTAAGCCCAGTTGGCAACTCAGCCATGTAGCCACTCACTCCCCCTCTGCTTCTTTCCCCTGCTCCTGGAGGGATGGGGAGGAGAATCGAAAGAACCTAACTCCCATGGGTTGAGATATGAACAGTCCAGTAACTAAGGTATAACACAAACCACTGCTGCTACCGCAAATAATCATAGAATCATTGACTAGTTAGGGTTGGAAAGGACCTTACATTTGTCATGGTTAAACTTCATCAGGTTGGCATCAGCCCGCCTCACGAGCTTGTCAAGGTCCCACTGGGTGGCATTCCTTCCCTCCAATGTATCAACCGAACCACACAGCTTAGTGTCATTGGCAAACTTGCTGAGGGCACACTCAGTCCCACTGTCCATGTCACCGACAAAGATGTTGAATGATAACGGAAATAACAAGGGGAGAAAATACAACTGCTCACCACCCACCGACCCATACCCAGCCTGACCAAGCAGTGATCTGACCCTTTTGGGTAACCGCCCCCAGTTTATATACTGGACATGACATGCTGTGGTATGGAATACCTCTTTGGTCAGTTTGGGCCAGGTGTCCTGTCTCTGCTTCCTCCCAGCTTCCCCTCCTCCCTGGCAGAGCATGAGACTCAGGAAGTCCTTGGTCAGAGTAAACATTACTGAGCAGCAACTAAAAACATCGTTGTTATCAGTGCTGTTCCCAGGCCAAAAGTCAAAACCACAGCACTGCTCCGAGTACTAAGAAGGAGAAAAAATGACTGCTACTGCTGAACCCAGGACAGGGGTAATTCTGCGCCAGCATTTTTAAGAGCTTGTACTTAGGCTTTAATACCTGTACACCCATCCTTGTTGCTGGTTCAATCTGCTGTTCTTTATCAATCTCCTCCTGCGGAGAGCAAAATAAGAGATTCCTCCCTTTCCTGCAGTTTATTCATCCAACTAGCCCCAGTGGTTGAGGTCAAGCGGGGATAAAGCCACAGCTCCTCTGCCAGCCCTCTCATGTGGCATGCGCTGCCCTCCAGAGCAGGGCAAACAGGGATGCCTAAGCAGCATCTGGACTTGAGATGCTGTCTCTTAAAGCATGCTGTTGGGGGATCAGTCCTATGCTCAGTTTTCTTGCACAGGGTCAGGTCACATTCTGGTGTCTAAAATCAGTAGCAGCTCTTCAACCGGTCTTTTTCTCAATAACGACTTCAAGGAACCGTAAAGACATGCAACTTAGATGTTTTTCTCTTTCTAAACAGAAATTCAGGAAAATCAATGTTCTGTCATTTTAGCTTTCTCTCTCTGCACATTTTTAAAATAACTTGTGACTATACAAATTACAGGATGCCATTTCATACAAATTCTGCTGCTGAATCACATTTATGAATTGGGTGTATCATCACTAAGGCATAAGCAATCTACAAATGCAAAAGCAACTGCTATTACTGCTAGCATTGGGAGTCCAAACATAGTCCAGGGACATTTTTAATTGCAATTGACATGAACCTTGGGTTTTTGCTCTAATTAAGTGAAGGAGAAATAAGCATAAAACTATTTTCGGAGAAACAGTCAGTGACCTGCACAGGTAGGTGAGAGGTTATGAAAAAGTGAACCCCAAGATGACAGAGCCACCCAGACTCAGGTACAGGCTAGGAAATTTAACCTGTTTTCTCCGAGTCATAGGCAGCAACTAGAGACAAAGAGAATTGCTTGCTCATCTTTTTGATCTTAAAAGGTGCTTCCCTAACACATTTAAAGTCAAATGCCCAAACATCACTTGTATAAACAAATAAAAGCTGGAGCACACCAGCTGGAGACCCACGGACAGGCTGTGCTGCATCCTCAGCCCTGTTCAAACCTGCTGCATGGGTTAATATGGGCAAATTGAGTCAGATTCATCTGTGCATGTGCAGCAGCTAATGGAAACAGATGCAGCTTCCTGCACAGACACAGCAAGTAAAATGGCTCTTACCTAGCCAAGCAAAGTATCTTTAATTATAAGCACACCTTCATGAGAACCCTTAAAAGGAAAATTCAATTTGCACCTAACTTGGAGGCTTTTAACATTGTTTAATTAATAGCAACTATATTACCTAATGAAAATGGAATTTCTTCACACGCTGTTACTTGGGAGGTCATGTGGTGCAGCTGCACATGCAATCAGGTTTTCACAATAGCACTCGAGACAGTGTTGAAACCTGGAGTTCACCAATGACTGGATTACCACTGCAGCAGCTTCCTGCAGGGTGCATGGCCAAGCCCTCTGTGTAGCTCTCCCCTCTCCAAAGCTCCTTTGACAGGTTCTACCAAGAAATGAAGAAATGGCATTTCTCATGCAAGAAATGTCCCAGCTCAAAGAGGCAGATTTCCACAAACATAACACCAAGATTCAAAGGGAAAACTGTTGCATTTGCTTGCCTTGTCTCCATCTCATCCAAAGGAGCATTAGCTTGGTATTTCCATGCTCCTGATCTTCCCGGAGCAGAGAAGAACATTCACAAACAGCGTGGGGTTGCTACCACAGTTACTTTCACATACACCTTGAAATCACGCTCAGTTTCTAGCAGTCATAACTCCCTTCAGAAATGCCAATGAGCACATCACCATGCTTCAGGGACTGCAAGCTCGCAGGAGGGTTATACGGTGCCTGTTTTACACACAGGTTGCTTCAACTCACATTTGCTGAATGAACCACTGCAGCAGCTTAGGATATTAGTGCCCCCAGATGTGTGTGTGATAGAAGGTGCAAATGCCCTCTATCAAAGTCTGCAGAAGCAAATCTATACTTACACTCTTACAGTGCAGTTTACACAGATGTCTTAGCACCAACACCATTTCAAAATAGCTTTATGGTGTTATGTTCGGCTGTGAAGGAGTGCAGCTAAGGCTAGAGACCACAAACTCCTTCCAGTCTCTCTTGTAGAGGGGGTAGCATCCAGAGTAAATACATTGTGAAGCCACCCTAGCAAGGTTGCCCTCAAACTCATCCCTAGCACTCTCACCCTGTCATAGCCTGCACTGGACACCTGCAAACAGTCATTTTTGCTTACACATCTTCGGTTCCTCCTCTAGATCTGACCTCCAGCAAAGCACTGGTAAGTGCTTCTGAGGAGGATACCAGTTGATCAGCTAAACCCTCAGCTCTCCTCTTTTCAAGCTGTTAATCACTGTCAATCACACTGTAACAGGTATGGCTGTTACAGATATCTTACTGTGCAGGTGACTGTGGAAATATCAGCCTTTAACAAGGAATCTTGGTAGTCACTTAACTTTGGCTCCCAAGTGCCAAATAGCCCAAATTTAACAACTTGAAAGCCTCAGAAGGCTGGGTAGAGCAAAGCAGAACAAGTGTGTCTGCCGTATGGGATCCTTCACCTGTCTTCTCCCTCAGGAGAGAGCCCACCAGCTGAAAGTAGGCTCACAAAAAGCCCAAACCATAGCACATATCTAGGATCTTCTTGTCTTGTATATGGCATATTCCTTTTACACAGTGATTAGAAAAACAAATGCCTCCAGCCACCTGAACTTCCTCTGAGCTGCTCAACTAAAGCAATTTTGTTTTGAGCACGTGTTCTTAAGAGATAATCTGTCCAGTTCACTAAAAAAGCCTGCACTGGCAAAAAAAATATGATCAAGCGTTTCACTTAGAGACTCCATATCGGAAAATTCACTTGTTTTCTTTAGCTGCATGTTTTGTGGGGGTTGCAAGTACCACCTTTGGCAAAGGTCTAGAAACTTTGCAAGAGTCTTTGACAGTGTAAGAAGTGACTTATTAACTGATTACAGCAAGACTGCAATGTGCTGGTCACATCACTTCCCTGACAGCCCAGATGATGAAAAAGGTGATGTGTTTTGTTCTTGTTACACTTTAGTTCCTCCTTGGTTTTATTTTCACTGCCACTATTCCATAACTATCAGCTTCTTCCCACTCAAAACAGATATTTTTATTTTTTTACTTGAAGTACTCATTTACAACAGTGAGAGCAAAGGAAATAATCATAGAATCACAGAATGTGCATATTCATTATATTACCCAGAACACACGTTTTATTCAACATCTAGATAACAGGTGTTTTCTCATTCAAAGCAGCATCTGAAAATTGCATATTTATTTTAAAATAGCCTCAAACTAAATAAATGTGCAATAAAACATCAAAGGCTATTGTAGAACTCTGTTCCATCTGAGAACAGAATGCATTTAAACTACTTAAAAGCTTAATGTAAAATTTTAGAGTTAAAAAAGTACCTTTTATGTGCAATTCACATTTCCATAAAAGTATTGACAAAAGCTCTCCCTCCTGTGGCAGCAGTGACCTAAGAAAGCATGTTTGTTGGATCTGTTACTCCTGGTCATATTCAGAGCAAAGCAAAGAAAAATCAAGGCCATCATCTCACTGGAATTTCACCCAGTGTTTCTCAGTGAGACTCGGGAAACCTAAAGCCAGTCCATGCCTTCACTGGCAGATGAAAGTCAGCTGACTCTACCACAATTTCTCTTGAGCTACAGTTACAGCAACTGAACCATGATACATACAAGGGATTTCTCAATTTCAGAACACAAGGGAAAAAATCACACCAAATTTACTCTGAACTGTTCAACAGCACCTTCTTCCTTGGCATTATTTTCCCTGCAAATGATCAACATATCACCCTTCTCCATTTTCAGTGCTACAGTCACCAATCATAAATAACAAGCACACAAGTGCACAATTCAAGGAGTGCTGTGTTGCTTCATTTTGTTACAGGCATAAATTTTCACACTGCATTTTCCCTGGACACCTCATCACTAGTACAGTGCCCTGCCGTTCCTGATTAAAATTCTGTAACAACTATAAGGATGTGTGTACTTTCCAGCTTATTTAGGCTAATAAGACCAGGTTTTACCCCTTTTCCTCCTCATGCTAATCTATGTTGTGTCCTCTGTAACAGTACAGCAGACCTGGATGTCAGTGAAGTGATTTATAACCAGCAATAAGCTGTGCTGCAGATCAGATCTGAGTTAGGTTGGCAGATCAGTTAGGAAGCCTGGACTGGAATAAAAACATGGCATAAGAAGGGAGGCACACTGTCAGAGCTGTGTACCTATATGCATCTGTTTATGCACCTTGTGATAACCACGGTGGGGAGGAGGTCCAAGACTGAAACAGCACAAGGAATCAGGATTGGGATGCACTGGCAGAGCTGCGAAAGAAACTTTTGCTGTCTACACTGTGACTGACTCAGAGCTCTTAGTCACATTTGAATGAATAACATCCACCAAGTATTCAAATGCAACTGTTGGTGGAACAGTACCAGTGCGACTGGACCAATTCAGTGTAACTAACAGTCCCCTCTCCAAGTAATTTCAGGATGAATGTAGTGTTTACAAAACCTGCAGTGTGCTTCAGTTTCAGATACCTGAGAGGCAGAGAGGTGCTAGAAAATACATTTTTATGGTCCTTTAACTGTTGTATCTACACAAAAACTAAACCATGGAGGGAAGTGCAGCAAATGGTGGAGCAGAGGTCCAAGCTGTTGGGCACAGCACGTTCCTCCTTGATCTATTATTACTCAATACTGCTGAAAGCACCTTTTTGACCCATCACTAAAATTTATATTTATTAGTGAACCCTAGACACCACCAGCAAACAGAAGACCAGACCCCATAGGAAGTAACCAAAGGAAAACAGTATGGTGAGAAGAAGACACACAGTGGCAATGGCAAAGAAGCCAAAAGGTGTGCTGGGAGCCCACCATTGTGGCTTCAGGAGAGGCTGCAGGCAGCCAGAGAGCAGAGGTGGGAGGCCAGACTCACTATAGCATAGGGTGTACAGTACGTGATGAAGCTGTGATATGGGCCTAGACACTGAGCCACCACTCAAACTCAATAATGAAGCTGCTGAGGCTTCCTTTGTTCCATGTGTCACTGTGGAGTCTGTCAGTGGTCTGTAAGCGCAAAGTACTTCATTTTTGTAATCGGGGATCAGGCTCCTCAGGCAAACACTGCTCAGCCCCAGTGACTTCTCATGCGAGACCTCATCTGCCTTGGCTCTCCAAATTTCTGCCTCTGACAAAATCTTCTTTTCTTTGAAGGGTAACCCCAAGACAAGAGCCTCCTCCTCACCTTTAAAATAGATAACTTGTCAACTCCTCCAGTCCTGCACTTAATGTGTGCCATGAATCTGAAATGGCAGTTTTGCTCTGCCCTGCACATGAACATGAATACCCAACTTGGGATTTTTGTTTAATTTTTAACCATAGACCAGGAGTCAGCTTGGCTCTGTAAGATCTTAGAAGGGGGCAATGGGAGGACAAGCAGCTGCCTGAAAAGCGTATACCTACAATCTTTTAATGATGGCAGCACTTATCCACGTAGCTTCTTTAAATAATAAGAACTAATATATTTTATAATAGCTACTGAACAAGGTAATTCCAGGGGATACAGCTACTATGGAGTAATCAGTCCCATAGGATTAGAAGCAGTCTGCCGAGCTTAATGCCTTAACATCTGAGAATTTTTCATCATCTCATGACAACCATATTTTCTCTAATGTATTATTACTTATATGTTAATGGCACCCTTACAGCATTTAAAAGCCTGTCACTCCCAGCATCACACTGCCATTTATTTCCTCTATATATACTGCTTGCTGTCATCAATGTCTTTTCCCAAGCCTTTTTAGCTGTTGACCTAATTTAATGCCTTGCTGGAGATTGTCTTCCCAGCTGTAATTACAGTAAAAAAGGACTTCACAAAAAATACACTTCTCCAGCATCCATAGCATCTGTTAACTCTTCTCTCAGTGTTTGCCTGCTAGACATGTTTCAAAGAAAATACACATTTGGTAGCATAAATTCTGTGTCTTCCCAGAACAATTCACCTCAGAATAAATATTTAGATCTTAGTAACAAAAACCCAGCTAATGCTTTAGCTGGCATTTTGTAGTGCTGTGCATACTTAGAAATGAACTTGGACATTATAGTGATTTGTAGCGTTACAACACTGCAACCCAGCTTTACCTCAGTGGTGATTACAGCATGGCCAGCAGTCAATCTAACCTAATTTGTTTGCTCTTTCTCTTACAGCTTGACACTAAGATTGCAAGAAGGCCTATCTACAACATGCAATTAACAACACACATTAGAATAAAACAACTTGTACACTATAAGTTTATTTCAGCTAAATGACCTTCAGGTATAGCCTGATTCCATAAAATAATATATGTTCGGGGTTTGAGTTTTCCTGTGATTTCCCAGCATCTTTCCCTTTCTGCAACTCAGACCTACATTAGAAATAGACAATAATGCTGACAACTTGCTGCATAATCCTGGTGTAAGTGATCGTTCATAGTATCAGATCAGACATCTCCAAATGTTATAAAAAAATAAAAATCAAGTAAATAAGTCACTACTATTTATTTCCCATGACTTGGTACAGAAAAAATATTTGAGGGGAAAGGGAAGCTGCACTGAAGGTGTGCTTGTGTGTCTTCTCTTGTGCAGGGCAATGTAGGAGGGACATTATCCACTTTTTGCCTTTCTTCAAAGAAAAGTATTTCCCTGACCATATGAACCTACTAGAACTTATGAAGCAATCTGCCACCACACCCAGCCTTAGGATTTCCAAAGCTGGGGCACAGAGTTGATGGGACCATGCTATCCATTGCAGATAACAAACACCAGCTTTGAATGCAGAGTGAGCATGTCTAGCCAGGATCACACATCTCATGTAGTACCGACTCATTTGATGCATAAGCAAGCAATTTGTAGAAGTCTGCCAATCCCAACACCAGGTGAAGGTATCCTTTGACATAAGGACACCCAGAATAGAAGGATGCAGAGCCTCGTACACATCCATATTGGTTAATCTGATCTGGGTAACACTAAGAAAGCTTACTGCTCCATAACGTGAGAAAGACGAGGGAAAGGGAACAGGGCTCAACACTAGCAGGGAGTGCTGAGAACAAATCAGCGACGACAGTCCCCACAGCATGTATGACACTAGAAAGCAAAGCTTACATGCAGCTGTTCTTTGCCATTCAGTAACTAACACCTTTGTTGAGGGATGGGAACGCAAAGTAATGAAGCACTGTCAAGTAAGGATCAAATATTAAAAATGAAAACTCACAAAAAAAACCCAACCAAACTTGTGCCAGTCTTGCAATAGCTCTTATGTTTACTCCAAACTCAAACAAAAAAACCTTTTCTATCAAATAATAAGTATTTACAACAATAGAGTCCTATTAGGATCAGTGGAAAAAAAAAAAAAAAAAGAAAAAATGAAAAACCTAGCAGTCGTAGGTAGACAAATATTTGATTCTGACACAATCTTTGTTTATACTATCAACTGTTAACTCCGAGGCAAAAGCCATCCGTTCACTTTGTAGGTAGCAGCACACAGGGCTTCCAGCCACACTTGCGATATCCGTGGGGGGGTATAAACACCACTCTAGGACAATTAAGTGAGAGTAGCTCATTGAGCATTTGTTGATCTCTTGTATCCAGACACAGATTTATGATGTACATCTAGTTCTATAACATCAGACTGACAAAGCACGGATTATTCAGCCTGAAAAGGAATATTGTTTGAACTTGATTTCTTTACACTTGACAGGTGGTAAAAAGGCTCATCATGCCCTTCTACCTTTCTCACATGAGGAAAAAACTCTGCTCAGAGAAAAGAATCTTCAAAACTTATTTTCAAGAGATAAAATCCTTTAAGTTAATTGTTACAGTATTCCAGCACTACTTACTCACATTCTATCTTATTTTACTTTTAAACACATTGTTTTTCTTTTTGAATTAAGCTGTAACCTTTTTGGGTCAAGAACAATCTTACTCCATTCACATAAGTAGGGTAATGGACACAATAGTCTATAAAATATAATTCAGTTTCTTGAAGCCCACAAATTCAACGTAGGTTACGACATCTGGAAATACAGTAATTCTATGTGACAGTGATGAGCAATCATAGTAGGCTCTCCTGAAGCCTACGCTTTTGGTATGTGATCTGGTTTAAATGTCAGACATAATATACCATTTCACAAAAAGGATTGATTGAAAGAACACTCCATGGTAAAATTGGGCATTACACAGGAAACACCTTAGATGAGAGCAACAGAGATCCTTCTTACTTCTCTTTTTTTAGGAAATAAATCCTACAAGAAATGATAGGGAAGAGGGAAAGGGAAGACAGCTTTCAGTAGTCAGCAAAGGAAAGGCAAAGACCAGACATGATCTCCACTCAGTAGCTCGTGCAAAGAGGGAGCAGTGGTTGTCATATAGTCTATATAAAGTGCTATAGTGTTGTCGTTTGTGGTGGCCCAAGAGCTACTATGCAGTCAAAACATCGTGGCCATGTCTCTCCAGTGTCAAAAAACCAGGACATAGCACTTGGCAAAGTCACTATCACGAGATATCAAGCTGCATTCAGGCACTGCAGAAAGTGAGTACAATAGTCAATAAAATTTGCAGCTGTGCAATCTTTTACAATGGGATGTGTTAATCAAATCTCATGCTTCCAGGCATAATATGATTGCCTACAGGATGAAGAAAGCACTTCTTGCCCACAGTATATTGCGAACATTTGTTCTTAACATTCTCCAAAACAGGAAGAGAAATAGGTGCTACAAATACAGCCAAACCGTACAAATCATGACAAATCATATGTAGGACACCAATTTCCACAAAAGAATTATTAGAATCTTTTTATCACTTCTAGTTCCTTCTTTTTTAGTAAAAAAGAGACAGTTGGAAAAGCCTTCAGTTCTACAAATTATTAACAGAAAATCAGTAGAAAAACATTCTAGTCTCTGCCTTCTCTATTTTTACCTTACATTTAAGTAGAGCTCATTCACAGCCTGTTGATTAAAACTGTTTACATGTAAGTTTTGTTTCGCCTCATATTAAAAGATTGCTTGTAGCTATGGCACAGCTAAAAAACATTGTCCTCTGCAAAACAAAGCATGAAATAAAGGTTTAAGAGTATTTTTTCTGGAACTGAGGCAGTATCAGCCAACTTTCAGTTATGATTTTCTCCCTAAGTCACTAGGCTAGATTTCTTTTTTGATGTATACCTTTTTTGCAACAGGCCCAAGTGCCATGTCTTGTAGGCATGTCCTGCTGTACATTCAGCCTCTCTGAAAGTCCAGAAAACCAGGAGACTACAACTAATGACTATTTGTTTCAAGCAATTTGCTCATCACCATGCAGGAACTCTGTGGCAGAGGCAGGAAGCAGCTGCATGGGCTACCATTGCCCTTGCCCTCTTCTGCCCATGACCCTTACCATCCACACTTCTGCTGCCTTCTGCAACAAGTCAGGCAGACACATACAGATAAACTGCTAAGGTGCAAGAAACTCCACAGACCATGATAAAGAAGGTGCAACTGCAGGCAGAGCCAAGATTTAGAGATGGAGACATTTAATATCCAAGAGCTCAGGAGGAAAAGCACTGAGTTGAAGATATCGAGCTCTTTAGGAAAAATATGAAGTAGAAAGACCACAAGTGAGCACCAGAGATGCAGCCACTTCCAGGGGGCTGCAGAGCCCATCCTGTGCCCACTTGCTGACAACTGCTCAGGACCACTTCACTTACTAGCTCCCAAGTTCTACCTATCTACTTTGTGTATTGCCTAATAAATGTTTTGTGAGTTAATATTGTGAATATTCTGCTTGCTGAGTGTTTGTGCTCAGCAAAATGTACTTCAACAAGCTGACCTAGAGAGGAATGGTTACAGGCTTGCTGTAGAAAAAATTAAGCTTAAGTATGGGAACTGCTCCCACAATAATATCTCCATGCACGAACTGTGACTAGATATCTAGTTTTGGCAAATATTTTTGTAGAGGAAAGAGAGGAAAAATCTAAATTTGCAAGGAGCCTAAAAATTTATCGGATTTCCACAATAGTTAACAGACAAAATCCATATGGGAAACATGCCCTGAAGAAGTAATTTTACTTCTCAAACATAATATGAATAATGTATAGCATGAAAGTGGGGCAGAAAAATACACCTTTTTTTTCTTTACAGCATTATCACGGCACATACGGCAAGGTCTTATTAACCACAGTAACAATATTCCATCATTTACAAAATAATCTAAAACTCCAAGAGCAAGACTTTAATGCCAATACTGTGTAGCTATCCACAGTTATTGCCGAAATTGCCAGCTAACTTGCAACACAATCCCTTTAGTTTTGGAGAAAGAAAACCAGACATGGTAGGGAATACATACTGGATAGAGTTATTCCAGGCTGTTTATCAGCCCCATGTCATACAAACTACCAAGAGGTTTGCTTAGACAAATTGAAGTTCTGAGCAGTGATAAAATTCCCTAGGGTAAAAAAACCCCAAAACCAAAAACAAAAACCAAACCCCAAAGCAAATAAGAAAAACTTGCCAAATCAGCTTAGAAGACATTCGTCGTGGGATGTTAAGGTTCTGCTGTTCTCAAGTTACTCTCCACTCATTGATCTGAGTGACTGACTGAGAGGAAATCATTTGGGGAAAATAATTGTCACAAATAACTGTCTTTTGCTTGTATCCTGACCAAGATTGGGGAAAATTTCCTGTGCTAGGTATAAGGAGGTAATACAATAGAATTAATATATATATTGTAGATAATTAGATATATATAGTAGTTTACATATATACTGTAGATAATTTGGGACCCGATTTTGAAAGACTCTCACATAGAGTATGATAAATCGCAGGGTAACATTGCAGTTGCAAAGAGGATGGAAAAAACACGTTAAAGTAATTCACAGCCACTTCAAAGCCAGTCCCCTAGAAAGGTATATGGGACCTTCGTAGATACTGGAACCCTGTACCATGGTTGCTATTTGTATAAAGTTATATTTAGTACAGGATCAGGAATCATGCTTAAACTCACAGGGCTCAACCCTGAGCTTGGCTTGCTCAAAATAAAACTTTGGACATTATCATAAAGTGATCTGAATTGAAGTTTACATCTGGTTCCAAACACTTGTGTCCATTTTATTTTTTATCCATTTTTCATGGAATGGCTAAAACCACATATTTTTAGATGTTGAAATGATTCAACAGACAATAATTAAGCCATTTTTTGATTTCTGCCAGAAACAGAGACAAGCATAGAAAATGACGCAAGAAAAACCATTACTATTTACGTATTATTTGTTGACTAAAAGGAGGAGAATATGCTTTTTTTAACACATTGATTTTCTTCCCCACCTTCTTAAAACATATGGAAAGGAGATTCAAATTTGGAACACTGACCTAAAACACCTCATGACCTTCCAAATTCAGGAAGAGGCAAGTGCAATGATTGGTGCAAGTCCCTTCCATTATCCTCTTCATTTTTCTAAGCATAGCTGAAAATGCCATTATATTTTTTTTTTTTTTTCAATTGCAACCATAGTACACATTTCATAGTACACAAAGCTAAAAGTCAGAGTTCCTTCCTCTGTGGTTACATAGGAAGCTTCTCCACTTAAATTCAGACACTTTTTTGGTGAAAAAAGTGCAAAACTGGCAGCTAAGCAGAATCCAAGACAGCAGAGAACATTGTTCTAAAGTACCAATACTGAAACCTGTGAGAGAAACACAGGTTTTTTACTTTCTGGAGAGACTGCACTTCTAAGAATTCCTTCTTTATCTGTCAAAGCTCCCAGATCATCCCTCATGGGGCCAGCTGGCGTTTTAAGGCTCTTCTTCTGCAGTTTGCAAAATGAGGTCATTCTTTTTACTATTGTCACCTTTTACACTGTGCTAAAGCACAGTGAAGTTTCTTCCATCAAAACTTTACCTTCCCACAACACCTCCAGAGAAAACTTTCCAATGACTTTTCTTCAAGTTTGAATTTTGTAGGGAAAGCTAGTAAAACTACTGAAAGCTTTTCCAAACATAGTTTCTATATTAGGGGAAAAAACCAACCAACCAACCAAACAACAAACCCCACCCCACTATTGCCCAAAATTACTGCGCTTTAATCAATGTATTTTTCCCCTGGAGCAAAACATATGGGAGCAGAACAAGCTCCCCACACTATCTCCACCATTCTCATTAGACTTAGCTAATATGACATTGCAGAAAGCCACCGAAATAGTAGGAATGATTCTGACCATACTCATACCACATCACTAGTATTTTAGTGACTTCACCAAACTGTGCTAAACTTGTATCAGCATAGGTAAGCTAGAACTTACGCATATGCACCAGCTGGAAACAGGGATACCTGGGCTTATCCTGCACTGAGATTTCTGGGATCTTTATCCCAAGTCAGCTGGAACCTGCAGCACTATGCCCTGCTGAACAGGTAGCCAGCCCTCTAGTGTTGCACTGCATCCTGCTGTCTCAGCTCCCTTCTTGCGGGTGAATGCCATTGCTCAACTATCCACTGTAGACAGCCCCCATGTCTCAGATGAAGTAGGGGGACTCGGGAATGACTTCTGCCTTTTAAAGAGTATGACAGAAAATGCAAGAACACAAAACCAGCAGTGGATTTGTCAGACCACAAATCCACCTGCTCCTGCCACTGCCTACAACAGTGTCTAGAGAAAAGCACGATGACTGCAAAGATACTTCTTTTAAATCTATTTCTGTGCACTAATTGTCGCTCCTGGACATTTTATTTGGTACTCAGGCTTCAGGGACATTATATGTATAAACATATATATTTTAAGGATTCCTTTCCACTGACTGCAGAGCATCAGCTTTAGAGGTGTGAGCTTGACAGAGCAATTAGCATCCTTGCTCCAACTGCCCTTTTAATGCAATAATATTACAGCTAATAATTTCATGCCACTTCATAATTAAGGTATGAATTCCAGCACTCAGACAAGTTCGTAAAGCTACTTTGACAGCTGAAAAAAACAATCCACCAGAGAGAATCACCTGCCCACAGCTACGTCAGCTGTTAGCAAGAAAGTTAAAAGCTTCAGAGTTTTGCTTCTTCTTTAGAACCTTTGTATCACTACTTACACATTTTACTTGTGAAGACTTGAAAAAAAAAAAATCTAAAGAAAATAAAGACTGTTATTGCCCTCATTATTATGTTAGAGTACCATTTTAACAGCCGTATAGACAATGACACCTCAGATGGTGACAAAAGTCAAGATAATGAATGGTATGTGAAGTTTTGAGAGTACAACATGTCAGTAACAGTCCAGAGACATAAGGTCAGAAAAGTATGGAAGCACATACCTACACCATTCCTATTAAGTAGACCATTTCAGTGTGTATTTAACTTTAAGCACCTACTTAAGTTCTAAATCACTTTTTGGGGGACTTTAGTACATATTTACTGCCATTTCAAAAAGGGATGTTTTGCCAATACAGTAACTACATAAGATCATAAAATGTAACCCCAATGGAAATTAATTTGGAGTCATTCAGGAATAACATCATCCCCCCTGCAAACTAACAGGGTAGGGCCTTACTCGGGACCAGCAGAGGGAACCCAAAAGCTGCACACTCCGGCTGCGGCCCAGCAGAAGCAAAGTTACTCATATGCAAACAGAGGTGAGAGCTTCCTGCTTTTAAGCTGCAGCACTGTCCACTGAGGCTGCAGCATGCCTTCTGCTAGAGTAACCTAGAAAGACAATGCTATTCTTATCTGCCTCATGGTCTACCATTGATATATGGACATTTCAGTCTACATACATTGAATTTCTTAAATTAATTTTGAAAGGACAAATATACTGCATAGTGTGTTTATGCAGCCTAATCAAGACAATTTATGTTTTCCAACTTCACTATTTCATTGCTATTACACCTGGCTTCTATTACACCACATTATCTAATGTTTGCAGTGGGCACAGTAATGAACATCTGAAAGGAACACATATAAGGATGCAATCCACAACTTTGCCATCTTAATTTTTTTTACATATATAGCTGTTTGGTACCACAGTTGTACTGTTTTCTCACTGTATATATTGGTTTGGGGGTGAGGGTTGTTGCCATTGATACAGGTTTTTCTGGCACAAAAAATAAAAAATCACAAGTAGGAGTTTCTCCTCCACTGCCTGATAATTTCTTATGCTTAAGTGTTTTCAAAAAGCTACAGTGGGTTTCCCATGAGTTTTCTGGCAGCCTATATGAATCCCTTTTCAGCATCTTGAACTGGATTTGCATGTGAAAACACATGAACCTAAAACCCTAAGATAATTACAATGTCAACTGATTTAGAAACTCTTGCACTGTCTAGGGTTATGGATTTTATTTTAAAAGGACAATGATGACTTTGTGGACAAGTGAACACACTTGAAAGACTTTAGGAAGCTTGAAAATTGCTTGTTTTCTTATAGCATCACATGCTGTGGGAGACCACTATTGGCTTCTGTGTAAGTCAAATTCGCTTAGCCACACACCATCTCTTTCCTCTTGGACTGTCCACAACAAAGTTTCCTGTCCTCTTTCAACAAGAGCACATCTGTAGATAAGCATTCAATAGAAAACCCAGAGTGATAAAGGTAGCAGAGACACATGAAAATAGTGCATGGAATCAGAGGAACCCTCTACTGAGACAGACCAATGCAGATCTGAATAGTAACTCCACACTGACTTTATCCACCACCCTCACAACTCTGTAAAACATGATCAACCCTCCTTTAGTCTTCTTTTAAAACTGAAGAATTTTAACTATTTGAGCATCTTCTCAAAAATGGCTGCTCTATTTGAGTTGCCCTTCTCTCTCTGTTCTTGAACTCTACCTTGTCCTCCTTGAAATGTGGACACCAAAAACATCAGCTTGCTTAGACTTCGTATGAGGAGCACAAGTATTTGCTGGCTTGCCCCATGTCATCTGTCAAAAATCTGCAATTCCCTCCAGGCCTGTGTCCTCTATGAAGATAATCTGCTGCCAACACTGGTTGTCAGCAGTGAGGGTAGCTTAACAAGGGGCAAACATCCCCTTGTTAAAATACTGGAAATACTCTCAAGGCCTCATTGCATGCAGCTGGATTTCTGAAACTGCATATGGGTTATATCCTCCCCAATCCCTAGAAAAAAGAAAGGAAACAGCAGAAAAGAAGGGTTTTTACATAGATGCCAATCCAGCAAATTTGTCACAGATGTTACTTGCACAACTCTCTGATTTGGCTGGGGACAAAGGATGAATTCAAAGGGATGCAAAACAAAGCGGGAAGTTCATTCTACCAGTATTTACATGGAGGAAGAAAAGTACAACCCTCTTGTATTTTTAGACTAGAAACATGACACCATAATTCATTACGTCAAGCACTAAGGTAGGTCAGTTTGGGGAGGGAAAAAAAGTAGGTTCTGGCTTAATTTGAAAGCATATCGGATGAATCCAAAAGCAGGTCTCTACTTCTGTGATTTATAATAAGATATTGTAACAGCTAGATGAAAATAGATTTATGTGGTCTGTATATAATTTAGATCCAAAAAGAGAGGCAGTGTCACTTATAATGAGCCTTAGCTATGAGGTATGTCCCCATTCTCTTGCTTGTCAGACATTTCAATTATCTCCTATGTACATTGTTATAAATAAAGCTGCAAGGAGACCTTCTAATACAGGCTGTCTGCAAAAACTACAGGCTCGAAGGAGCCAAGAGTCACTCATATGATAACAAAGTTTTAACTCAGAACTATTGAAATCAGTGATGGCATTCATACACAGAAAAAGTCAAAGTGTTTTACTACCACAAAAACATGGTTGCATTTAACCCACCAGCCACCACCATCTCTTGATTTAAAAAGCAGAACAACTCAGACGTGCAGTGCACGCTTCTGAAATACCCAGTTTTCAACAACTGCCTTTCTGGCCAAGGAAAGTTCATCCTTACTCTAAAAAGCACACAATTTCAGACACTGAGAACAGTGTTATTATCTGAATTGCGAGACAGCTGTACTAACATTGACATAGTTCTACTAGACTTTTTCCTTCTTTCATCTCCTTTCCACAGTTTGTCCTGCACTTTGTCACATGTAACATTTCACCTCAGAATATTATTATACTAATAAAAAAATTATAGCATTCATAATACAAAATGTATCTATATTATGCTTCATATTGTACTGTACATACATGCAATAGCACCACTTCTACATTGCCAAGCCAAAGTGATTCTATTTTGCTGCTTTGCAAATGTATTTCCTGGCTAGTCAACAGCTTTTCATGAAGAAGGTTTCTCTCCTGAATGTTAAATTCAACCTACACTAACAGGAATATTCTCCAGTTCTTCCTCATGTTCACACTTGCAGACAGCCTTTGCTAAAATTTACCTTTTGTTTGTTAAAACTCTTTCTATCTTTAATGACCTACAGCTTCAAAATACTATGATTACAAAATACAGAGCCTGAAAGTCCATTCTTAAACTGAGAAAACTATTTTCTCACCTGTACATCCATCCAGACCATTGACATCCCAAGAAATACAGTTCAGAACAATAGCATGTACACACAGCATGCCTAAGAAAAGCAAGTGCAATCAGCAGTAGGGAGTAAATACACTATCTGAACCACACCCAGAAACAGGGCAGCCTCATTTGCCGGCATTGATTTCACCTGAGCAGTTGCTTTCCAGGAACTTTCCTAGAGGTGATGTCTATGAGTAGCCAGCCAAGAACCATGAAGTACAAATAATTTTGATTTGGGCAGATGGATACCTCTACCTTTAAAATGTCTCAAATGCAATCCTAAAAGGCACAACACAGTTTTACAATACCAGAGAATACCTTCTGTTTTCAACTCTTGAAATTCAAAGAGCTACTTAACAATGTTTTGTTTTTCTGTGTCTGGAGGGCAGGTTAAATTTAACCTAATTCCTCTGACACAGAACATGACAACATTTAAAGGCACCAATACCAGCATTTTCTTGCTCTCAGATACTTATGCTTCTGGACTTACAATATACTGGTTGTATACTGTGAGGGTGGCGAGCCACTGGAACAAGCTGCCAAAAGAAATGGTAAATGCTCCATCCCTGGCAGTGTTCAAGACCAGGTTGGACAGAGCCTTGGGTGACATGGTCTAGGGTGAGGCATCCCTGCCATGGCAGGGGGGTTAGAACTAGATGATCTTCAGGTCCTTTCCAACCCTAACTATTCTATGATTCTAAGCATGTACTCCTCCACTACTAATTTGTTTGAAATTTAAGCTAGAAATTAAATCCCCCATGGTAACCTCAAACATCACACAGCACTTTATCAGATACATATTTTCCCAACAAGAAGACAACACTTGGATCCACTGTGTACTTTCCATCTGATATTGCTGTGTTTACAAAACTTAATTACCCTTCCAGGACAAGATGGGAACTGCTACATTAATAACCTGTACTACTCTGGTGTCATTCGTGTCTTCAGGACGATGATAATGGTCTGGCCAGTTATGTTTCTTTCCAGTCTGAGGGACGTTAAGTACTGAAGGAGGATGCTCTCACTATGCTAGCCACAGGGTGTCCTAAAGTGGTAAGTAGCCAAGCTAAGGGCAGGCCAGATCCCCAGAAAGGTTTTTTTTTGAAAATGGCTTCATTAGAACAACCGTGTGGATGTTGATAGACTCCTCACACGCAGCGTGCAACCTGTGTTGTAGTTGTAAAAATATTTTTCAAGAGTGCTACTGTTCTCAGAAATTATACTTTGCCTTAAAAAGGCTGCTGAACCACTGGCTGTTACTGGCACACAAAAAATAACATAAACAATAACTACCATGGAGGTGACCTGGATTCACTAGTTTGCCATCTATGCTGGTAACCTGTCTCCTAAACCAGCTGTTGAGCAAAATAAAAGGCATCTTCAGTCCAGTACAGTATCTATTCATGTGCAAAACATTGCTAATAATGTGGTTGCTCTGCTAGAATAGACAGAAGAATGGAGCTCCCTCATATTTTTTTGCGTTCTGAGCACACTTTGGAGTACTGCTAAACTCTGAAACAATAGGGACAGCAAAAGGATGTGAAGAAACTGGTTATACATGAATGGGATCACCTGGAACATACCATGAACTTCCTGAACTTTGCACAGGTGATGAACAAGCATATACATACATGCATGCATACACATGCCCTTCCAGGGACATATATGCATTTTGTACGGATGAAAGTGTGCACCTCTTTAAAGAAAGTTTTACAAGGAAGTCAGGAAGCAGAGAGTTTGCCATTATTCCATTTTAAAGCATCTGCCTAAAAAACATTTAATTGCTTATTAGCTACAAATAAATGTATTGTAAGCAGACATAAATAGAGATTCATTTTCAGGCAACTGGCATGATTATTTTCCTTAAGTGACAAAAATGACTATGTAAATCAAAGTCATAAACAGAGTGCAATGATTAGCTCCCAAACCACCATCCAAGCACTAAAATCTCAAAATGGGGAGTAAAACACTTTAATGCCCAAGTAAATATGTCTTCTTTCTACTGATGCTTAAACCTAGGAATTCTTGGTGGAAATTGTTACCACTGGAACTTTTTATCGACAGCATTAATAATGAAAACAAAAGCAAAACCAACTGATATATGTTATACTATAAATTTAATTAACAGCAATGAAAAAAGTGACAGTTTAATTGACTCAAGTATCATACACGAGTGTAATATAGGACAGTCAGGCGACCATGGGGCAATATTAATCACTTGTGATAATAGAAAAATGGGAAATGGGAAGGTAAGGAATGATATATTTGTTTGAAAATCATACAAATACCAAGAATATAGTCTATATTATTTTTATGTGGTCACTACAAAAAGCTGAAAGCAAGTTAAAGCTTGATTGGTGCTGGGAAGACATGTACAGAAAATACCTCATGAAAGTACAGAAAGTATAGCAGTCATCTAAAAGCTCCATTGCCTTCTCCTTTTTGGAAGCAGGAAATTTATGTTCAGGTTCCTCTGTCATGCTTATTTTCTGGATTTCTGTTCCGTGAAACTGTTTAATTAAAAGGAAGCTGGTAATTATAGAATTAAAGTTTAAACATGAATTATTTCTCAATCATGGTTTTATTTATTTGCTTATTTAAATCAGGGGCCTTCTATGTGCCTTCCAGCCACCCAGCAACCCAGAGGTACATAGTAACAACCCTGTCTTGCAGTGCTGAAGAAAGGGACCCGTTTTGAGGGTTTATTTCCCTGTGATATTCTAAATCATCATGTCACCAATTCTTGATGAACAGCTATTTACCTCCCTGACAAAGAAGAGAGGCAGTTACTGTATGTCTATATGAAGCAGGCTCTGATAAGAGTTCTGGGTTCCCATCCTGGGGATTTGGTGTAGTGCTAATCCTTACAAAGCTCTCAGTTACTCCAGTGACTGATGAGCTACAAAAGCCATCTAATACCTATAATCATCTGTGACACAGAGCTAAGTGAGCTGCTAGGAACACTGAACAAGGATTTGTCAATTTTTTACTTCCAGCATTAGAAATATTCCAATGTTTTGATACAAAGAAGAGGTGTCTGACAGAAGAATAACTGTTCTCACAACAGTTTGTCTTATACACTCTCAGTTGCTAAAATGTTATTATAACTTCTGACACAATATATCATTTCAGCACATTTGGTGGTAGAGCACACCACATCACCAAATGCAAGCACTTCATTTCAGGGTAAAGCAAGCTATTAGACTTCTGTTTATATCTCTTTTAATGTAACTATGGACACTAAGTCACTTCAGGCAAAATTCTGAAGGGACAAAGAAACCTCAAAGCAAAAACAGCTGAAGCATAACTAGATATATACAACAGACGGAAACTACTGCCATGTAAACATAATATGCTTGGATAGCTTTTGATGCTTTCCAGTTACTTGAAACAATTTGCATTATCTTTGAAAGGATGCAATAACAAAGATAAGCAAGCTTATTGGATACTAATACTCTCACTTCTGTGATATAATATTTTAGAATTAATAAATAATATCGTAATTCTACATAGTTTAAAAATCTCTTGAAGCAGACCAAAATGAAAGGTACATATTAGACTCATACAATTACACATATCAAATAATGTTGGTCAATGAGAAACTTAATGTAAGCCGGCAGTGTGTGCTCGCAGCCCAGAAAGCCAACCACATCCTGGGCTGCATCAAAATGGTAAATGATGCATCCCTGGTGGTGTTCAAGACAAGTTTTGGACAGAGTCTTGGGTGGCATGGCTTAGTGTGAGGTGTTCCTGCCCATGGCAGGGGGTTAGAACTTGTTGATCTTAAGGTCCTTTCCAATCCTAACTAGTGTATAATTCCATGATTCTTTTCTAAATAGTTAGTTAAAACATTTTAAACTTCCTCTGATTTTCTGAACACAATTTCCACAGATTTAAAATGAAAGAAAGAAAACATTCACACTTACATTCAAACACCAGAAAGTTTGTGGCTGTTAAATGTTTCTTTTTTTTTTGCTGTCAAATGTAAGCAAACAATGCTTTGAAACTGGCAAGTCAATGTTTGGATCAAAATTGCAAAAATTTTTCTAGTGTGAAGCTATTAAAACAAATAAATGACCAAACAAATGAATAAGTAAACAAATAAAAACTATTTGTTGTTCCTTGCCATTTGATAAGCTAGTGTCTTCCAAACACAGGATAAAGTTAGTTAGAGGACAACTTAGTAGCCCTCTTGTGCTGAAGTCCATCAGACTCTGTGAGTTGTCCCAACAGGATCCACATCCCAGCACTTTCCTCAACTTTGCTCTGCATCCCCTGTCTCCTCTCACCTGCATTTTCTGTGAATCCTGGGATTCAATAAATTCGAACTCTGATTGCAACAGTCTGCCATGGACTTGGTCATGTCAGCTTTTTCTCAGTGCCATCATCTGATCACACTGATGCTCTGTGGATTTGATGCAAAGCAACACAAGACTAGACTGTTTTAAAGATGCTCACACTATAAATAACCAACTTGAGTAGAGAAGTTTTGAGTTAAGAAGGCCATGACATCCACAGCTTGTTAACTAAGTAGTGACTAAGTGGTCATGAAGAGACAGCCCTACAATCTACAACCCCCTGATGAAATTCAGTTTCTTTCAGGTTTCAGTTCAAACACCTAACTCTATAAAGCCCACTCAATTCTCGCTCAACTTCCTTACATAAACACAAATCAGGCTTCAATACGTCAAACTCTAGACCTCAGGACTTTGATATTGTACATATTTCTAGAAGCAGCAAGGGGTATACTATAAATGAATTTACCTTCCTTCAGTACACAGACAATCTGTTCTAGCCTGAATAAATTTGCTTATCAAGCCATATGATTTGGCTGAACCACCCTTCTGACCCACTGTATGTAAAGCAACTGGTGTGTAGATCAGAGACTCACCTGAAATGGCAGCCCTGCATGTTTTTATTTGGCCAGCATGCTTCATAGAATCATAGAATAGTTTGGTTTGGAAGGGACCTCAAAGACCATCCAGCTCCAATCTCCCAGCCACAGGCAGGGACATCTTCCACTAGACCACTTTGCTCAAAGCCCCATCCAACCTGGCCTTGAACATTTCCAGGAGTGGGGCAGCCATTTCTATGGGCAACCCATTCCAGTGTCTCACCACCCTCATGGTGGTGAATCTTTTCCTAATGTCTAATCTGAATCTCCCCTCTTTCAGGTTAAAGCCATTCCCTCTTGTCCTTCCCTCTTCTCCTGTTGCTGCATGCCCTTGTGAAAAGTCCCTCTCCAGATTTCTTGTAGGCCCCTTTTAGGTGCTGAAAGGCTGTTATAGGGTGTTCCAAAAGGCTTCTCTTCTCCAGGCTGAACAACCCTAACTCTCTCAGCCTGTCTCCAGGGCAGAGGTGCTCCAGTCCTCTGAGTGTCTTCTTGGCCTCCTCTGGACTCACTCAGGCAGTTGTTTGGGGGCCCTGGACCTGAATGCAGGACTGCAGGTGTGGTTTCGCCTGAGCAGAGGGAGAGAATCACCTCCCTTAACCTGCTGGTCACACTTCTTTTGATGCAGCCCAGCATACGGTGGGCTTTCTGGGCTGTGAGTGCACATTGCTGGGTTATGTTGAGCTTCTGATCAACCAGCATCCCCAAGTCCTTCTCCTCAAGGCTGCTCATATATAATTTATATACATGTATATGTATGTAGATAAAAACCTGATTGTGTGCACAGGAAGAAATACTGGGAATAGTTGAAGTATGTTGTGGTAGCACTGATGTTAACTCCACCAACCACCCATGACATGGTCCCAACCTGTCTCAGCACCCCTGTTCTCACTCCCCCAGGCATGGCCATGTGAACCACAGTTATGCTTTGCACGCATAGCTAGAGCAGACAGTATGCAGGTGGCACTGCCTGCTACAAGAGCTTTATTTTTTGTCAGCCTACCTCTGCAATTCTTGTACTCTGTGTTTCAGAAGGCTCTTCAAAGCAAGAAGAAGCAACATAAAGGGCAGTGGTTGGGTTTTGAAATATTAAGGCACTACTATCCTCAGAAAAATGATTGGGAACCTGCCAAGCTGCTGAACAGTGTGCCAACTGTGGGCTTCAGGCTCGTTATTTCTGTTATAGCAATCTTTCATGGAGAGGCAGGGGAAATACTCTCAAATAATGTCCTTCCTCCCATGTCACTGGTGTATTTCTGTTGCTTAGACAGTAAAAAATAGAGTAGAAACTGCGAATCAAGCACTGGCCAGCTAGTAGAAAGTATGAGTCTGGCACAGCCACAGTCACCTTTGTCTTCCTGTACTACCAGTGCTATTGTTGGTGATCAGCTGTGGCTCAGTTTTGGAAGACTCCAGGAAAGGGATGCTCCGCCACTTGAGGCATTTGTGAGCAGCCAGGAACAGCCCAGGTTTGCAGTGCCCTCCAGTAGTCCCAGAGCATGAGCTGCTCTGACATTAGCCAGACTCTAGTTCATCAGAGACTTAGAAATGGAACTTGGGATAAAGCGTCCTGCCAAATTCAAGTGCACCAGCTTACAAAGTGAACATTATCTCCAGAGGTACAGGAGCTGGCTTGCAGTAACATGGATTACCTCCTTTCCCAAGCTGAGGCCTGACACCACAAAAAGATATAACCAGATACCAGTTCCAAAATGCACACACTGAATGAGTACTCTCAAGTGACTCAACCCAGCCAAATTTGCTCCACAGTTTATTATAAAGGGACCATTTTACACAACAGGAATGCCACCACTCTGCAGCTGGAATAATTTGATTTCAGCAAACTGGTCTTAGCTTTAAATTAAATCAAGTTTTGAAAATATTTCTTGCTTGAAGTATTTGTTGCTCTATCACACTTTCCCTTCTTTTCCCTGAGCAGGCTGGGTATCCTCTCCAGGTAACTGAGAGTCTCTACAGGTAAGCAAAAGCATTACGAGTTGATAGACAGCACGAGGGCATATGAACAGCATTTTTCCAAAACCAAAACCTCCACTGTCCAAGCCTCTTGCTGTCACAGAGCTGTCCCCCACCTGCATTCCCCAATTCCAGTCCATCTACCACAGAAACAAACACTCTCATGACATCTTGAAAGTAATAAGCCCTATTTACACCTCTTGTGCACTCCTAACACAGTAATTTAACATTTAATTAACATTTTCTGGCAAAAAACAAACCTTCTGGCCAATAGCAACATACCAGCAGTTTCCAGGGCTGGCAGCTTAGAAAAAACCCATCTCACCATGCCCATTTCCCCTTCAAATCTGGGGAAAAATGCATAATAATAATAAAAATGCACAAAGAAACACACAGCAAATAATGCACTGAAGTGCTGTGGTTCTCTGGTGTTACACCTATTTAGGCTTCAGACATGGTTTCTGGGTTTGGAAGACTCATGGAGAAAGGGAAATTTATCTTACAAAATACCCATAGACATGATCCAAATCACAGAATATGCTTGGTAGAATTACCCTTTTGTACATATTGCTTATTACTTATAGCAATAATTCAACCTGATAACCCAAATATTATTCTCTAAAGGTTATTTTTTAGTTACAGTTATTATCTCAGTCAAAAGCGCAAAGCTTTGCCTGGAAGATAAGCAGAGATAAGGAGACCAACAAAGCCACGTTACTTATGTGAACTGTCAAAATATGAGGTTCAAGAGATTTTGCTCCTATTCATTCTTCTTATTTAGGACCCCTGCTTTTGTATAGCTCTAGAATCAGTAATTATGTAGGTGTAACAATTCAGATGAGATTTTTCTACTCTGAACCTTGCAACACAAATTAAGCAAAACTGCATATTTTAAATACTGCTATTTAAATGTGGCATTTGCCCTCCAAAAAGCTTTGCAGTAAAAAGCCAGAGGAAATATTTCTTCCTGTTCAGTTTCTCATTCGATGCATTAAAATATAAACCCTGAAAAACAGTGTAAAGATAAAGAAGCAACTTTGTAAAGCCTGAGAGGAATTTAAATAAACTCATTACATAAATCATTGTATTAGGCTTAGAGAGGCCAGACTTTCGTTTAAAGAAAAGGAGATTTATATTAAGCAAATAGAAAAGACATGGCAGCAGAAAAGATCTGCTGTTGCAGACAACACAGAGATGAATTAGATGAATTGTAATTGTGCAAAAAGTCCTCAGCCTTCATGTCCAGAGGTACAGCAATCCCACAATGAAGCTAAAAGCTTCCCCAGCAGTCCTGGCATCATCCTCTGCCTCTCTCCAGATGGGAGGCATCTCAACACAAGCTGTGTTTCCTCAGGGAAGCTGGTGGGTCTCTCTAGCACCTGAAGAGACTGAGACCACTGCTAGATCCATTCTGTCCTTCATGCCCACTATCTACACGCAGAAGACACCTGTCCCTATGCAGCCATACACATACAGATGCTGCAGCAATTCCCACTCTGACTGCAGGAGCCAGCTTCATGCTCCGGGGTACACAGGCTGAATTTATGAGCTAACTGCTTAAACAGGGACAGAAGGTTTCTGTGAAGTGGGGTAAATGACAGTGGTATTTTTATTCATACATATCTAAGAGGTATCATTAATGTTGTACTCTCACCATTGCTAGGTGTCAGACTTCCCTCACCCCCCCCCATGTGGGCCTTTCCCTTGTTCCTTCTCTCACGTCATGAGAACAAGCAATAAAACTTCTGCCACCAAGCCCACCATATTTGACACTCAGCTCAGAGCTGTCTTTAAGCTTGTAATTTCTTGCAACCAAACATTTTTATAGCAGACCTATGCAAACTGATTTGTGTGTCTGTAAGCCTTATCTTGGTATCTGTTTCTTTGTTTGGTGGTGACTAATTCAAAATATTTCATTAAGCCTGAAACAAAAGAACTAAGGCAGGAGGTTAAACTGTCACTAAGGGATTCCTCGATCTCTGACTACTGTCAGTATTCGAAGAGGACGAAAGATCTTTTGGACACTGCAGATGCAGTCAGACAGCCCAGCCTCTCCTCCATGCTGAATTTACAACTTCCAGTTGTAGCCTTTACAGTTTGACATCCCTTCAATCCCTTTGTGTGACAGAACTGCCATGTACAGTTCAGGCAATACTCTTTAAAACAAGTCATGCATTCCTGCCAATATAACAGAATATGCTACACATTATCTTCTGCCTGAGGAGGGCCACACACTGAATTTGTGCACAGACTGTTGTCTTGGCTAAAACCAACGCTGAAGCAGGATGGGATTTGTTTACAAGGAACAGCGTGGCTTCAGCATCTTATATCCTTCAAAAACCCAGATAACTTCTTAGGCACCATCTTCCAGGCACCCTCGAGCCACAGCTCTGATGTTGGCTATGCCAGATACTTCACCTTCATACTTTACTAATAAAAGCTGTTCTATAGCTTTCATTTAATATTTCTTCAATCTTCCATCCTCTCTGCAAGTGCATTTGTGTGAGTACAGTGCATGGAAAGATGGCAGAAGATCCTCTCTCTCTTTATTGAGTAACCTTTTCTTTGGGGGAAGGGATGGGCAAGGAGTCATGCAGAGAGGAAGACAGACCTCTCCTCATTTTTTTGTCTCTGGGTTATAGCAAGGGAAGCATTTGACCTGATAAAGTCCTGTCTGCTGTTTGCTGAAGTGCTGAAGACATGATCTGACAACCATGCATCTGGAAAATGAATATTTAACAAAACTTCATGAAATTCCCTACTCTAAAAAGCATTTTCAAACCCAGCAAGCTACATGCCCCATCATTTTGAACCCATGCAAATGTCCAAGTAATCAGTCAAGGGCCTACAGAGTGCTGTTAAAATCAAATGAGTCACAGCTGCTTTCCATTTACTGTGTGCCCTACAAATTACATGTTTTCTTTAACTTATCTAGAGAGGTATGACATGAAGCTTGATCTATTAAATTGGAATTTTACTGTAAACTACTGGGATTAGAAGTTTAAATTAAGCTGTCAAGCACACTTTTCTTTTTCCTATCTCTAGACAGATACCAAGGGAAAATACATACCTTAAAAAAATTAAGCTTCTTTGATTTAGCACGTCCTCATTTTTGAAAACGAAGGACTGTAAATTTGCAGATACTAATATTTTCTACCAAAGTACACACTTAAATTCACCAAAACATGTAACTAACAGAAATACTGACTACAGCAGAATTGCCTATCAAAAGTGGTTAGGATTTTGATGTTCCCTTCTTTTGCCTGTTTCTGTTCTAGTTAGAAATCAGCAACATCTCCACATTACTACAGTGTGACCCATAACTTTCTAATTTTAAGAAAGATGAAAGTCTGAAGAATAACTGTTAATTTCCTTTTCTGAAATTGGCTGTCATGTTTATGTTCTGCTGTTAGTGCAGTTATTTGTAAGCCTGTGCTCTAGCTCATCAGAACAGTAGTAGAAAAAAGGTCTGTGTTGGAAGCAAAGATTTTTTTCTTCTAGAAATCCAGTATCTGTTCTGCCCTCTGCCATTTACCTTTTCCCACAGCACTGCTGTGCTGTGGAAGCTGAATGTTCATACAGATTGCCAATATTTCCACTATTTTCAACAAGTCATAATGTCAACTCCTTTCAGAGGAGATAGGAAAAAAGGCAGAAAAAGCTTTTGAAAATTTATTTACCTTCCATTTCACATTGGTTAGCATTCTCTTTTACTTGGACTACCTGAAAATAAAACCTCAGACACAGATAATCTATTTTCAAACGTTTTAATAAAAATGTAAATGCAGGAAGGTTTAATAGAGTGAAACAAAATGTCTTCTGCAAAAACAGGATCTATCCCAAGAAATTGCAAGGTAGTGCTGCTCAGATTTTCACAGAATTATCCACTCACATTGAACTCAGCAACAAGAGCAATCTCATGTGTTGGCATTATAATTTGGTAGTGTTAGCACAAGATTCAGCTGCCTTTACAGATGTTAATGTGCCTTTTTCCTAGACTCCAAGTGAGACCCTCCGTGAACCTGGAGCCTTCACTGGTCGAAGGGCAGTGGTCAGGGTGTGAGATGAGCTATAAATGCTGCCTGGAGCTGGTCTGCTCCTTGCAAATGAACCTCTAAACAGCTTGTAGGATTTCCAGGAGACACCTCAGCAAAGGGAGTGACAAGAGATCAAGATCAGTGGAGAACTGGGAAAGGAAACAATTTTTGCTCCCTGTCCCTCCTCAGATGTGTGGGCTAAATGAAACTCCCACAGGAGACTGCTCCTACAGACTTTCTTCCACCTGTCTTGAAGAGAGCAATTCAAGAGAGAGTATTTAAGCCTGATTATGCAGCATACATTGTACACTGATGTGTACTACTTTCCAGACACTTTCTTTCACAGACTGCAATATAACAACAATCAGATATAAGTAATTTTTCTTTGAATTACCTGTATCTGAAGTCACAGTTACACAAGTTCATACAAACACACACCCTTTAAGGATTTTCCTCCCCTGGAGGCAGAGAAAAGCAAGGAGGGAAGCTGCAGGTACCATTATGACTGGCAGTAGCAGTGCTGCAGCACTAATGTAGGTCCTTGCTACTCCTGCTATCTTGGGCTTTACAAAAAGGAAGATAGTGACTATCAGTTGCTTTTTAAATACTTTCAAGGTACTTCAGCCATAAACATGGCAAATGCTATACATAGAGAGTTCTTAGTAACCCCGTAGCACCTGCCTTTTGCTGTTGCAGTGGGGCACAGAAAAGCTATGTGCTTTACCCATCCTCACAGAGGGAATCAGTGTCACAGGTGAGAGTAAAGAAACAGGAATACTGGTGTGTACCTATAATCACTGAGATACTTCCATTTCTTTAGTCCCTGCATCTCCATGGTGCTTTCATACTCAGAAGTCTTCTCATTTCACCACTATCAGCTACCCCTCTGTGATAGCACTTAAATCAATAGCAAAAAAATATTCTCACTGACTCATTTTCCTTAATGAGACAATAATTCTTTTGCAGAGCAGCATGCCTGAGCTAAATAAACACACACTTATTGACTGCAACCAAATCATGACCTACACTTTGAACAGATTTATTTTCTTACAGATTCTTCTTATAAATAAAAAAGCAGTTGCCACTTGTATTGATCAGGTATGACTACCTCTGTCACTATGTTACGCCGCATGACGCACAAAGTGTTTTCATTGCCCTCATTATGATGCTTGCAGGTAAGCCTGGTTGGTAACAGCCCTTACAGCAACTGCAGGGCATAAAAGGCTGTTTTGAGTGGGGTTTTCAGCTTTCTGAGAATATTTCTTCACCTATGTGACCCACTGCACAGTGGAAACTGCATTTATGCAGAACAAAATTATGCAGAACCAAAATATCTCCACCTCAGGAAGCAATTTCATAGCAGCAA
Organism: Psilopsiagon aymara; assembly: GCA_024733675.1. Classification (NCBI taxonomy): domain Eukaryota; kingdom Metazoa; phylum Chordata; class Aves; order Psittaciformes; family Psittacidae; genus Psilopsiagon; species Psilopsiagon aymara. The sequence continues at coordinate 37,836 of JANRGW010014064.1, forward strand.
AGAAGCACCCCTCAGGGACCAAAAAATTCATTAAGCAGTTCAGATTTTAAAACAAGATTACAATTTATCATGGCAGGTTTACTGGGGGTGGCATCCTTTGGCACAGAAGAGAGAAGGGACTGGGAGGTCACATAAGGCCATATATTATTCGGCTAAACTGAAGCAACTTACAGTCCATGGTCAGATTAATCCTAGCTATAGCCAACATTTCACTAGCTCTAGATACACAGAGTGGGGCAGGAGGCATACCTGGAACATATTTCCAGGGCATGTAGCAGAAAGTGTTCTGGGGAATGGGTATTGTGCCATGCCATCCTGGAAGCCAGCATCTGTTTTAGAAGGCTCTTTATCCTTGAAAAATAGCAATGAGATGGTTTTTCACACTGCTCAAGCCTCTCAGCACAACTGCACTAAACAGAGTGATAACAACTGCACTAAACAGAGTGGAAACAACAAAAAGAGCCTTTCCCCCAAAGCCCAATTTGTGCACTTAGCCAAGCCTCAGGACTCCCCTAGGGAGTCTTTGCACACGGTCAAAATGCTTCTCACCAGTGCACTTCAGTGTCTGTGAAAATGGGAAATATGAAGTTAATCATGACTGGCAAATTGTAGGACTTTGCCTAACTGAAGTCTGGGAAAGCCTAAGCTCTCTTTACACTTTACTCATTGTAATTGGACCATATCCAGACGCAGCTTTCTTTTTTTAAACTCCCCTTAATTTCAACTCAGCATATCTTTCCCTTACAAGCATTCTTCCCCTTTCTGTCTTGCTATGTCTCCTTACCTGCAGGATCATTCTGCCTCTCATACTTCTAGGTGAAAGTAAGTTAAGCCTAAATGATCTTTGTACTGTATAGCAGATACCCTGCAAAAGCAGTAGCTGCATATTAAATAAAGCCATCATCCTCCACAAACTATATTACTATGAGACAATTTGGTAAGTTTATGAAGGGCTCCATAAAAGACTCAGATGTGGCCTTTGAGAGCCAGAACTATAGCAGGGGCCAATTACAACCTGCAAGTGAGCCAGTTAGAGATCAGGATCTGACAATATATCTTTTCTTTAAAGGAAAATGTGTGAGGAAAATAAGAGATCTACCTCCCAAATTAAGTGTCTAACTCATCATTGCTATACAACACAACGCCATGACCACGTTCTCAGCCTGGATTGTATGCTTTGGTGTCAAGGTGAAGACCACAGATACCAGCCCAATTTCACGTTAATAAAAATATTTATTAGTAATGAGAGGAGATGGACTGACAGCTCTGGAACCCTTTATCTGTTCACCAAAAAGACACCACATAAATGCAGACTTCTCTTGTGAATCACAGTCCCACTGCTAATTTTCTCAAAAAAACAATGTACCCATGATGTCCTCTGATGAGCAGGGAAAATCCATGCCATTTACTAGGCAAGACTTGCAGGCATTCAGCATTCCATGCTTTAAGATAATTTGAATGCTGCTTATTCTGTGGATTGTGCAAGGCTGTTATACTTCAGACAGCACAATATGTGCAATTTGTAATGCAATACTTCTATGTACAAATCAGAGTCTGCTTTAGAATGAAAATTTGGGGAAGGTGGCAGAGATTGGTTTATTTGGTGTGCTGTGGAAGACTGCTTGAACAAGGTTGATTTCATTTAAAAACCTCTGTTTTTTATGGGACTAATTTTTAATAAAAAATTGCTAATAGTTATAAATAGCATCCTTTCATTTAAGTAAAAATGAAACCAGAGTATTCCTATCACACTTTTGGAACTACTTCCTCTTTACCAGCCTTTTAAAGAAATACAGTTGTTGGATAATAATGAGAGGATATTTACCTTAATATGGCGTTTGAAATCCACAAGACTGTGTGCTGCATCTGGGAACTGCATCCTAAACTCTTCAAGGAAAACATGCAGTGAAATGAAGTCCTGTGACTGATTTATCTGGGTTCAATGGACTGAATTCAGACCATCAGCTATCTTCAGCAAGACTCTTTCATAACCCTTGATAATGATAGTTTGTCCAGCAAACTAGAGTAGCTATATGAGACACAGATGTTTAGGTTTAATCCTCATGATAGTTCTGAGAGCCAGGAGAGATGATAAGACAAGTATTCATGATAAAATTAGTATTCATGTAGATGACATGGAAAAGGTAAGTCTACCCCTCAGAGCCTGGTGCTGCTAGTGCACACGGACTAAGAGAACAAGTGTCACTGCACTTAGACCTCTGGTGACATGAGCAGTTGGACTGAAATAATTCACAGGGCTACAGATAATTCACACCCACATGTTAAAGATTATTTCTTTAGGTAGGAAGCATTTGTTTAACCTCAGGCCAATGAGCTTGATCTGTAATTTGCCACACACAAGAGGAATCCCTAATTTATCAATTTCCATTTTTTTCACTTCCCACACATCACAGGCTTCTCTCATTAGGATGAAGGTGATGAATCTCTGCTACAGGTGGAGAAAGTTGCATGAGCTATTCTGCTTTGCAGTGGATCAAGGACATTTAATTGCCTAATTGAAGTAGCACTTTCCACTTCTAGAGCACTTTACTGCTGCAGAAATCAAAATGCTTCATTAAGATGTAGCTTAAAAAATTCCTGGCTCTGTATGAACCTGGGAATAACTTAGCATATTTGTGATCAAATGCTCTTGTGATTTTAGGCTGACTTCCACCAGTGTGTGCAATTTGAAAAATAGTAGCTCACAGTTACAACTTCTATGAGGACACCTTAATTTTTCTTTTCTGATCCATGAGTAAAAGGGATCTTTGTTTATTTCTTTTATTCAAGTAAAGGGAATGCAGTGTATTAGTGGAGTGTGAATTACCTAATAATTTCCTGGTAAAGCATGGCAATGACTATCTCTGATACCCCAAGTACACTGCATATGAATGACTTCCTAGATAGTCACAAACTGGTAGCACAAAGATGACCCACTGGCTCATAAGGAGAATAAAAGTGACAATAACCACACTGGAAAAAGTCCAGAGGAGGGTCACAAGGATGATCATGGGACTGGAGCACCTCCCACATGAAGTCAGGCTGAGAAAGTTGGGGCTGTTCAGCCTGAAGAAGAGAAGGCTGTGTGGAGACCTCAGAGCAGCCTTCCAGTATCTGAAGGGGGCCTACAGGGATGCTGGGGAGGGACCCTTCATTACGGACTGTAATGATAGGACAAGGGGTAATGGGTTTAAACTTAAACAGGGGAAGATTAGATTGGATATGAGGAAGAAATTCTTTACTGTAAGGGTGGTGAGGCACTGGAATGGGTTGCCCAGGGAGTTGTGAATGCTCCATCACTGGCGGTGTTCAAGACCAGGTTGGACAGAGTCTTGGGTGATATGGTTTAGTGTGAGGTGTTCCTGCCCATGGCTGGGGGGTTGGAACTGGATGATCTTAAGGTCCTTTCCAACCCTAACTATTCTATGATTCTATGATTGTGTGGCCTGGAATCACAGACCCACTGAACAACACAGGTTGCAAGGTTTTAAAGAACAATTCAGAGAAGCTTCTGTCAAATATCGTTGAGCTGATTTAATTTTGGAGTTCACCATGTCTTGGTGACCTTCTCCTTCCTCAGTTTTTTACACTCAAGGAAAAGGAACTGAAGGGAAGCAATGAAGTTGTAACAAGAAAGTATAAACAGGAGATGCTCCTGCAGCTACAAACTGGCAGAGAACAGTATCAATGGCCATATTTCCTGGCACTGAAGCTTGGGTTAATTTTGAACCACTTCTCCTGCATCAGAATCTCAAAAGGGTAAAACACTTGGTTTACGACTCAGTGGTAATTCCTTCCACAAAAGAATAAAAGAGTATGAAGAGAGAAGACAACTGCTATCCCTTGGTTTTCACTCCTTTGGCATTAGAATAAGTTTTTTATTATCTGGTCCTAAATGTGTGCTTGCAGAACATGCATGTTTTATCCACACAGTTACACCTCTACAAACTTACTTTGGCAGGGGTCCTTTAGAATTCCCTGTTCTTTACACATACAGACGGAAAGGATGAACTTAAGATCCTAACTGACAATAGCAAGTGCAACAAAACACTTAACTGTATGAGGAAATTTCAAAGGTGCCAGTTATAGTATACTGGAAGATCACCATTAAAAAAAATCACATTGAATGCATAAACATCCATATCTTGGGCCAATTCCTTGCTAGCATAGTTTGAACAAGGACACTCCTCTGGTACAGTAGATCAGCAAGTTCTGCAATCACAGCTGGCAATGAGCAGAGAAGCAGCTCAGTAGCTAGGGAGATTTTGTACAGTTCTCAAAAGGTATCATCCAACATGTTCTAATGGTGAGACTCACTGGGCTCTGCTGCTGCCTCCCAAAGAGAGCAGCAGAAGCCCATCATGGGACACGTGCAGCATGAGACCACAGAAATACGGGAGAAACAAGAATGCAGGGAACAAAACAGTCAGGCTTGTGGTGACTTGGTATGATGGCTTAGTGGGTTTGTCTCTTAATTTCTGGGATTCTGAACCATTGCATGACTGTATATAGAAGCTTTGCTTTTCATGTCCTGGAGCAATATGTACAGTACAAAAACCCATAGCACATCTTAGAGTGGCTTACAGCATACATTAATAAATGCTCCTACGGCAGACCAGTATTCTTTTCCCATCACCAAAAAAAATGGTCTATGAAAGACCCAGAACAGTCTGACGTACTGCTGAGTAGTTTTATTCTAGCTAAATGGAGAATGTAAGACCAAAAGCAATGTAATTTTAAAAAGACAATGAGAGAGAGCCCAGAATACACAGATGAATGGCCACTCTGTTGGCAGACGGTAGTAATGAACAGTGAAACACAGGAGTTTTTAATTTCTCTTTCAATTAGCAAAAGGAATATATGTCATCACAAGTGGCTCTTCTCAACCCCATTTCCAGTGGCCTGAGCTGTGTGATGTTCCACTGAACGACACAACACTCTTACACAAATAAGGTATCTGAATGCTTAGGCAGGGGATGGCTTCACAACATTCAAAGCAAAAGCCATCCCTCTTTATAAGGACTGCATCTACAGCACAAAGGCTTAAGCACCATGGTTATCACAGCGTCCTCCCAACACTGAACTCGTATCCGTGAAGTGTTGGTTATCTCTGACACTTCCATCTCTTCAGGTGTTCATTAATTTTAAAACCACTTCTGCTTATGCAGTTGTTTCTGCTTCACCCTCCACTTAGCTTTGATCTACATCAAAACCAAAAATCTTGCACTTTATAGAAAAACAAATGGAAAATTATTCAAAAATATCAATGGAGCTAAGGTTTTTTGAATGACAGATGGATAAAACCAGAGGTGGGCTAATCTAAGAGCAAAATGAGAGAGACAACCAATTAAGGTACTCTATTTCCTATTCATTTTACTCAATTTTTATCTTTTACACCTAAAAATACCCCAAAACCCAAAGCCCAAACAGTACAGATAAAGATAACGCATCTTTCAGTGCACCTACTGCTTTTGCCTGATGCTTGTCAAAGAGCACAGATTAACACCCAGAACTGATCTCAAATGATTCTTCAAACTCACTTTCCTTCTCTGACTCCCAAAATACTCCTATTGCTTTTTGTTCCTGCTGCCAACCATGAAAACTTTTTGACAAAGAGAGGAAAAACAGCGGCATGGAGCCTAATTCATCTTTCCACTGCATCAGTTTACAACTTATGTGGTACTAAGTAGGATGAATGTCTGTGGGGTTTATGTTCTGCTGTTAGGAAGGAAGGAATAAGAATTCCACACAAAATCCAGAGCTCCTACCTTCTGTTGCTGAGGCCCAGTTTCCAACCAAGACTCATCTGGAGCTCTATATATCTACACAAACACACAAAAGCACACTAAATTTTTGTTCATAATTTATACCTTTCCAATTATTTTATCTTCTGCTTTCTAGTGGACCAAAATGCTACATTTTTACTGTTCATATTTCTCCTTCACTGTATTTCCTCAAGCAATAGCTATTACTGAAGTGACAGCTTTTACTTTTATCACCTCAATGAATCCCAATGATTCAAGTGTTGGCTTATATTATACAGCCCTGATGATATGTAATTTGGCTGAGCGAATAGCCTGCTTCAGATCATACAGAGAGCCCTACAATACTTAACATTTTGAATAAAGAACAGAATAACATCTCTCTGATTTAATTTTAGACATATGAAAAAACAGATGGTATCTGGAATAATTGAATGCTCCTAGACCTGCATATGAGCAATGCTGATGGCTAATGGCCATAAAAATTGGGGTACTGCATCGTTTGCAACTCAGGTACAAAATATTATGGAGCTAATTTTATTACTGACAATAATACACATTTTAAGAAAAAAATATATGGCAACTCAGTTTCATTTCCAGATCCCAGGCTGAATATGAGAATCTGACAGTTAGAAACATTATCTGTGGATGGACACACTGATAAGAAAATATTGAGGGGAATAAAAAAAAAAAGGGAAGAAAGAGAAAACCATGCTGTGTCATTTTGTAATGTTTAATTTAACACATGGAAGGAGCAGATCTGAAGGCACCTATACAAGGTGTCAATTAAGGAAAATAAACAGCCTCTAAGACCTACCCAAGTCTCAGACTGAGATCTATCAGAGAATCATAGAATAGTTAGGGTTGGAATGGACCTCCATCCAGTTCCAACCCCCCAGCCATGGGCAGGGACACCTCACACTAAACCATATCAGCCAAGGCTACGTCCAACATAGACTTGAACCCTGCCACGGAAGGAGCATTCACAACTTCCCTGGGCAACCCATTCCAGTGCCTCACCACCCTTACAGTAAAGAATTTCTTCCTCACATCCAATCTAAACTTCCCCTGTTTAAGTTTGAACCTGTTACCCCTTGTCTTCTCACAAGGGCTTGTCCTCCTGTCCTTCCTGTCCTTCCCTTTTTCCTTGCTATTACTGAATTGCACTGGCTCTCAGCTAGAACGGGTTCCAAGCCAAATACCTCCACCTTCTGTTTAACAAAACTATTCACACAACTTTGCTTTCTTTGACTGCTCATTGCTCTGCTGCAGCACTTACTATCCCCCTGGGTTGCTCCCTGCATCTTAGCAGCCCCTATTAGTAAGTGGCCACCTGAGACACAGGATACTTTTTCTAACTCAGGCTAGAAGAGACAAGCTCCCACAGTATTTCCCTGGGGCACATTGAAGACATATCCCTGGGATGGTGGAAAGCAGTGAATAAATGATTAGAGGCTGACAAAAATACCTCTTGCTTTGCCACAGCAGCCTTTTTCCCAAGCCCCTGACCATGGCACATGAAAGCGATGGAGGGACACTCAAACTGTCACCTAGTAACAGGGGCAACAGGGGACCACACCGCTGGATGACAACATCTCAACAGTATTTTTGCACTACAGCATGGCAAAGATATGCAAATAAATGTACCCAATTTCACAGGCAAGTATTTGAGACTAGAAGGACTCCACAATCTTATTTTTGAAGCCCCACCACCCCACCAGCCCCCTCATTTGTCTAGTGTTTTGTCTAAACATTGCAGTAAGCATAGGATTTACCTGTTATGAACAGAAATTTAATCTGAGCCACACCAACCTCTGGATGGTTGTGACACAACAAGCACATGCATGTGTCAGTAATAACTGCTCACCTCAAACCCCATATGGTTGGAAGGGAGCTCCCTCTTTCCCCCTTCATGAAGGAGGACATCCTTAGATGGATGCGTCATCTCCATCTTTATTTCTATCTCAGAACCAAGAACTATACATGAAGTAACACCTAATATGTCTTGCTCTTATGGTTTGGATTGGGGAGCGTCAGATAAAATGAAATATGGCCGTTCTGTTCTTTGTAAAGCGCTGATCAGCTCCTCCAGCAACTGTTGGAAACATTGAAAAGAAAAGCTTTTCTGCTTGCTAACTGCTGGGTAGGCTAAATGAACACTGACACCACAACAGACTTCACTGAGTAACACTGGCAAATGCACAAATTTACATCTGTATTTAAGTCTGAGTGCAAACTGAAACACTGCTATTACCAGGAAAAGAAAAAGCCCAGATGTGATGATAACACCACAGACCTGGCAAATGGAAACAGGGGAAGATGGATTTTTCTATTTACTTGGCAAGTGGACATTATACTTTTTGACACTGGCTGTAAATCAAGAGAAAAAAATAATTGGATAAGTAGCAATTTTAAGCAAGACTGCTGCATTAAAGGACACATGCTGAGCAGTGATGGATTTTGTTGCTAAGAAGATTGGAGGCTCTTAATGGATTGTTAAAATGCTATTACAAAAATGGTTTAGAGGTTCAACCTTTAGAGAGATGTAAGGGCATTACTTCCTACATGCCAATTTGATCCTCAAGGGTGTGCATACGTGTGCATAGAGTAATTGAATATGGTGGTGATTTACTGTGTGATTGTATGCTCACTAAAAAGCAATAAAAGCCTATTCAGTACCTTGTGTGACATGAGTTGGTACACTTTACTCAGCCATCTTTAAAGTTACAGTCTAAAATAAAATCCATACTATATATGGATGTGACTTTAGATAAATTAGTCTGATTTCAGTCTTGGAATGGGATCACACACCACAAAACTATGTCCAAACCTGGTTTTCTGCCTTGCATGGAACCATGAGGCTTTCTAATGTTAACATTTCACTTTCTCTTTCATCTTCCATCACTACAGCAAAGTGTTCACAGGCCTTGCTAATGGGCCCTCCCTATGATCTTTTAGAAAAGAATACACAGATGTATAAAATTTGAAGATAAGAAACCTCTAGGAAAAAGTGTGCATTTACTACTTGCATGATTAGGAGAACCTCTCAGTCAGTGTCAGGCATCTGATTTTGGCTGCTAGTCCGTATTCCCAAAGGGTCAGTTGCAAATGCCAGTTGCAAGACATCAGACTTCTTGTGGATGCAAGTTATTTTTGGTAGCACTTTGAAGTTCAAGAACAGTACTATATTTCTGAATCTATCTCCATGTTTGGTACTCTGATTGTCAGCCTCTGCAGGGTGGTGAAATATGGAGTGGTCCAAACATACCAACATCTCCTCTGCCACCCCTTGAAACAGTCAGAGTCAAGTAACAAAGGACAGCTTGGGGAAAGTTGGTATCAGTCTAGTGGTACGGTCAGCAAAAGTGAACTTATTTCCACACTAAACTTCCCAGACCTCGCCCTATTCAAAATTTACTTTTTTTCCCCCAACACCAAGATTTGTTCCAGTTTCAGTTTTATTGTCACTCCTCTCATCATTAGAAATCTCCCATCTTAAAAGGAGATTCCCCCACCGGCTGACTTCTAGTGAACTCAGGACAGAACACTGGATTTTTTTTGTATCTTATCAAATGTGTTAAAATTATCGTGGAGGTATGCAATCTGCATAGTTATGCAAATAACTCTGTCCTCGAGAGAGTTATTTTCAGACTTAATTCTTCCTGAGGAAGCAATGCTCATGTGGTCGTATAGTCTATGCACCAGTCTGTGTCTGTCTTCCAAACCTTGTACTCTTCAATCAATCGTCTAGTTTCAATCCAGTTAAGCAGACTGATAAGTATCCAAAAATGCCAAGCTTACAGATGTGCTTGGAAAATATAAGTGACCAGGTGCAAGAGTTTGGGAACCCCATTAGCGGCACCCTGAAGGAAAGTCAGGGATGAGAATGCAAAACTCAGTATCATTGGACAACTTCTATCAAAGTAGGTTTTGAGGGTTTTGTCTCACACGACTATTTCTAAATCATCCCCTTTAAAGAAGGATCATAACTTCAATTACTACAGAAAAAAAAAAAAAAAAATTAGATCCCACCTGTGAGGCAGAAGACATCTGAAAGCCAACATCTTGAAAAGAAAATCAGGAAAATATTCTAGCAGCACAAACACGGAATGTCAGTGATAACAAAAGTGAACTTTCCTGTGTATTTTCCCTCTGTCCTCAAGGTGGGAGGTAAAGAAAACTAGTGCCATCTGCCACAGCTAGTTCTAACTCTTCAAGACCATGTTGTGGTCTCTGTGTTGTCAGTGAAGAGGAGTAATTTGGAACAGCAACCAGTATTGGGAGGCTTTCCACTAGGCAAAATGTATTACCCAGGCAAAGACCAGCAGAGATTACAGGAAGCAGGGATTGCTTTGCTTGCTGAGCAGAGCTTCGTGTAACACTTCCTGACAGTAGACTTACTTCCTCTTGCAAGGTCTGCAAAAAAGGGTTATTAAGAGTTTGCAGAGCAAGGTTACGAAATAAAAAAGCAAGACTACCCCATGCATCTTCACAGCTGCTCTGGTTCTTTGTGGTTTCAGTCTCCCTGGACACTGCTTCAGGAGGTCTTCCTCTTTAAAAAAATATACATTTCAAATTAAATACCACCATTTCAATTAATGTGACAATTGTAGTCATGCTTACTTAAAGACCACAGAGTCAAAATTCACAGGAATTTGTGGTTCAGAAAATTCAGATACTGAACATTATACACAAGGTATTATCACCATCTGGGAATACTAAGTTGCACTGCAAAGTTCAAATGTGAAATTTCAAACAATGCTAGTCAAAATAAAATGTATTTACCCAAAATAGTCAATTCAATTAAATGGATAGATAAAATTTCAAACTAAATGAGAGAGCATTTGTTCCCATTTTATAATTCTTCTTCACCTCTAACTTGTTATTTTTCTAGTGTTTTAGACTTCCACATGTTTGAAACTATAGTGTTTCAAAACCTGCTCATGGCAGATGTCTGATACAACCCTAGCCAAAGTTAGCAGAGGTTTAACAAACAACAGCATAGAATCATAGAATTATAGAATAGTTAGGGTTGGAAAGGACCTTAAGACCATCTAGTTCCAATCCCCTGCCACAGACAGGGACACCTCACACTAAACTGTATCACCCAAGACTCTGTCCAACCTGGCCTTGAATACTGCCATCGATGGAGCATTCACAACTTCCTTGGGCAACCCATTCCAGTGCCTCACCACCCTTACAGTAAAGAATTTATTCCTCCTTATAGCCAATCTAAACTTCCCCTGTTTAAGTCTGAACCCATTACCCCTTGTCCTATCACTACAGTCCCTAATGAAGGGTCCCTCCTCAGCCTCCCTATAGGCCCCTTTCAGATACCGGAAGGCTGCTATGAGGTCTCCATGCAGCCTTCTCTTCTCCAGGCTGAACAGCCCCAACTTTCTCAG
>JANRGW010014065.1:0-32608 GCA_024733675.1 Psilopsiagon aymara
GATCATGGGACTGGAGCACCTCCCTTATGAAGATAGGATGAGAAAGTTGGGGCTGTTCAGCCTGGAGAAGAGAAGGCCGCGTGGAGACCTCATAGCAGTACCTGAAGGGGACCTATAGGGATACTGGGGAGGGACTCCTCATCAGGGACTGTAGTGAGAGGACAAGGGGTAACGGGTTCAAACTTAAACAGGGGAAGTTTGGAATGGATATGAATAAGAAATTCTTTACTGTGATGATGGTGAGGCACTGAAATGGATTTCCCAGGGAAGTTGTGAATGCTCCATTGCTGGTCGTGTTCAAGGCCAGGTTGGACAGAGCATTGGGTGGCATGGTTTAGTGTGAGGTGTCCCTGCTGATGGCAGGAGGTTGGAACTGTATGATCTTAAGGTCCTTTCCAATCCTCACTATTCTATCATTCTATGATTCTATAAATAAGCAGAGACCAGATTACAGGTACTTGGAGGAAAGGATGAAATGTTCCCATTTTTAAGTATGGTATGTGTTTCTCTTTCAAATGAAAAAGACACTTTTCAAATATATTCAACAATGTGTATGCACAAGGAATACAAATACAAGAGATGTTGGAAGGGGCTGTGGGCATCCTCAGGGAGACATGCCCCAGAACAGTACCTCCTGACCTCAAAATCCTGCTCGGCACACCATGGTACAGCGCTGTCAGGCTTCCATGCCAGTTAAGATGAGGATTTGCATTCTGCTGCTCCTCGCATTTAATCCTCAGCTCTCCATTTCCCAAAGGAAACTCTTATGCCTGCTACGGCTAGAATTGACCTGAGCTGTGTCTTACCCTGTGATTGATGGGATCTCTCAGGAAAACTTTTCACATAGTGGCTCTCCCCCTCTAAAATAATTCCCAAATTTTAATCCTCCTTATGTCACTAGAGCCCTAGAACAGTGAGTTACAGTGTTCAAAAGCTAAGGAAGGAAATGATCAGCTGCTCTAGCAGGCTCCAGTCATCTACCTAGGATAGAGTGGCACTTCAGTGTGTTTTGAAGACTGGAATTGTTGTTCAGTTAGACCACAAATAAACATGAATACAGCATCAATCCCTAATTTACAACCATGCAGACCCAATACTAACCTATAGGTATTGTGATGATAATTAAACACCTTTGCTGTGGTCAAGACACATCTGTATTTGTGACCCACAGTACAGTGTAACTATAGATAGCATGCTCATACTTCTATTGTACTTCATGTGTTCTCTGCAGCTGAGCTGCCACAAAGGACAAAACCCTTGCAGACTTACCCTTATAAGCATAATTTTCCAGATAACGAATGCCCAACTGAACTTAAATGTTCACAGCCTAGAAAAAAGCAGTAATTAAACTACATTTCTTTATAGTTGATTTTCCTCTTGTTCCTCTGAGTTTTTCCACTGAATAACTTCTCAATAATGTTTAATGTAGTGCTGTATTGAAATACCGAGCTCTGAGAAAAAAGACAACTTCATAGAAAAAGCCCAGTTAGAATCATTTCTCATTACTGAGCCAGTTCTACATCTGTTACTCATAGTTTTCCATAGAGAAAGAACCAAGTTCTTGGATAAGGTGAGAAGCAATCAGAAACATCAACAAAAAGAAAACACTTTCTCCTACCTGCTTTGTAAGTCTAATTCTATGTTAGAAAATCATACATTTCTCAGTGCCATCAATTAGAAAAAGAAACCAAGTGGATGACTATTTAATATCACTGGATTGCTGATATTACGTCCCTAGGCCAACATGGAAAAGGTATCCCAATTCCAAAATGCTTATACACCAAGCACATTATTATCACTGTATTTTATTTTATTTTATTTATTAAACTGTTCTTACCTTTACCCATGAGCTTGACAATCTTTTGATTCTCCTCTCCAAAATTTCCTGCCCTGCATGGGGGGAAAAGAGTGGTGAGCAAGTGATTGCATGGTGCTGAGTTAATGACTGGGTCTATACCAAAATGGTATATTTAAGAACAATGAAGCCCTGGAGAGTTCCTGTCTTTAAAATATCACCTGCAAATAAGATATCATATCATCTTTAATGAAAAACAAAAAAAAAAGAAAAAGAAAAAAAAAGAGTCCGAATACTACCCTGTTCACCAGTCATGTAATAGACTCTCCTCTTTCACTCACCCTCTCCTCTCTTGCAGAATTGCCTTACATCACAGCCCGTCTTTCCTCTATTTAAAGAAAAGTCTCCACATTTGAGTGTTCTTGGTAGACTTTTTTGCCTGAAGGTATACCTGACCTAAAAATGCATTACTTTCCAATGGGTCTAACATTTTTTTTTTTCATAGAGCCAAAGCCAGATATATACATAACCAAACCTGCCTATGGACACAAAGTACGGATTAAGGAGGAGTTTAACCTGTCTGCAGTCCTCCCCTTTTCCCATTCCACTGTCCAGTGAGCAATAAGTGTTTTGTGTAATGTAATGCAGTTTCACAGTTCCCTCATTGACTCCATGTCATCCTCAACAGGCAGAATCAAGGAATTAAAGGATACAAAATACAGTCCTTATGCTCTTGCCATGTTTCAGGGTCTGTAAACTGACATGTATATTAGCACAAAATAATTAATCATTCAAAAATCAGGAAATAGTAAAATATATAACCATGCCTATCAACATTATCTCTGCATGTCTGGGTATGAAATACAGCAGTAGTATCAGAAACTGAAATACAATTACATGATTACAAACTATGACAGTTAATGCTAAGCAGTCTACCCTTTGCTATAACTTTCATTAATGATTCCTATTCTACCTTTTTAGACAGAAAAAAAAAAAAAAAAATTGAAGGAGAAAAAAAAGAAACATTCTGGAAAACTTCACTTTAAATCTTTAAAGGTCTGTAAAGAGGCACCAAATAAAAACTCTATAATCTAGGACTGCAAGGCTAGATCATCCTGCCAGAACATCCTGTCCTATGTAGAAGCCTGGAAGAGGGACTTACTGTTGATCCACACATCAGAAAATACACAGCTGAGTGAAGGCTGCACTGAGAAACTGAGTTTTTCTAACGATCGGAGCACAGTTGTCATGGAAGCGCAGTGTAGGAAACTGCAGTCTACACAGACCGGCTACAAAGCAATTGAAGCCTGTCAATAAACCCGGTACCCTGCAGGACTCATCCCAATTCTCGATCCCTGTGGTCTGTTTCAGAGATACTTTGTTTTGCCTGAATCTCCTCACCGCTTGAGCTACTCAGAGGCACAGAGTTAACAAAACTCAAATATGAGATCATGCAGCTCTGTGTCTTTATGAAGAGAAGGAAAGGTGAGAAAGGAGAGGCAGAATGAAGAAAGTGCAGATAATGTAGTTGCCTTACCATGGGCCCTTCCCAAAGCTATTGATTTTCTGCCATAGCATTTCACTGAAATCGCAGCATGGCCTTCTGGCTGGCTGAGATGCATTTTTGTGTACACACACTCCCTGCTGTCTCTATATTATCACATTATCCTCACATGCCAATTTGCAGCATCTTTGTCACTACTAGAAGCTGACACGTAGGTTTCCTTTATACAAACATAAAGCTGAAACAACTTCCAGTCCAGCTTAAACTAAATCCATTGTTGCCAATTCTTATTCAAAATACTTTATTGCCATCATCAGAATTCTCCCTCTCTTCTTTTATTTCTGAGGGAAAATGGTATTTGCTGAGAAGCTGTGCTAAAGCTCTAATTAATGTGTATTGCACTGAGCAAAAAGTACACAAGGAGACAGGCCTGGTTTAAGCTTATTTTAAAATTATACTACATTCAAAACATGCTCCCTGTGTGTTTAGGCCCACACAGTCACTTAGGGCTTACTGTCTCCTTCAATTGCTGGCTGTTTCCCAAGTTTTCACTCCCTTCTGTCTTATTCTATACCCATGGAGACAACAAACGAGCTATTTCTACCATCAAGAGAAACTCCTTGCTGAGTCAAAAGAATGAGGCCTAGTTAAAGAGGAAAATACTCTCAGACACAGGTGTGCAAGTGGCATCATAATTACACTCAGAATAGATGGCCTGCAAATTGCATGGCATTTGTAATCAACAGTGTCCTGTAACAAAGACCTCTCTGTGTGTGACTGCAACCTAATAATACTTAATAGCTGCATGAACAAAGCTTTATTTCACTGAGAAAATGTAGATCAAATATTCACATTAGTAATCTACTCTACAGTGTAAGATTCCTGACTCACAGATGAAATTGTGGGTTATTTAAATACCAATCAAGTTAAATTTGTTCTCAAACACTTGTTTTGAAGAGAAATTTAAGCCAGTCTAATGGTAGCTGCAACATGGAAATTTTTTGTGGGACCTAATGAGATGCACCTGTGAGTTCTGAGGGAACTGGCAGATGAAGTAGTTATGCTACTCTCCATCACATTTGAGAAAATCATGGCAGTCCAGTGAAGTTGTGACTGACTGAAAAAGGGGAAAAATAGCCTCCCTTTGTAAAAAGGGGAAAAAAAAAAAAAAAAAACAGGGAACTGCAGGACAGTCAGTCTCATCAGCAAGATCATGGAGCAGATCCTCCTAGAAACTATTCTACGGCACATGGACAATAAGGTGGTGATGGGTGACAGACAGCTTCACTAGGAGAAAACTGTGCCTGAAAGATTTGATGGCCTTCCACAACAGGCTTACAGTGTTACTGGATAAGGAAGGAACAATTGACATCATCTACCTAGACTTGTGCAAAGTATTTGACACTGTCCCACATGACATCCTTGTCTCTAAACTGGAGATGCACGGATTTGACAGATGTACTCCCAGTGGATAAAGAATGGACTGGATGGTTACACTCAGGGAATTGAGGTCAGTGGCTTGATGTCCAAGTGGAGAGTGGTGTTTCTCAGGGGTCAGTATTGGGACTGACACTGTGTAACATCTTTGTTGATGGCATGAAGAGTGGGATTGGGTGTGCCCACAGCAAGTTTGCCAATGACACCAAGATGTGTGGCGCGCTTGACACACTGGAGGGAAAGGATGCCATCCAGAGGGACCTTGACAGGGACAGGCTTGCATCATGAAGTTCAACAAGGTCAAGGGCAAGGTCCTTCATCTTTCAGGGCATTCCCAGGTACAAATCCAGGCTGGGGAGAGACTGGATTGAGAGCAGCCCTGAGGAGAAGGACTTGGAGGTGTTGGTTGATGAGAAGCTGAACATGCTGCAGCAGTGTGTACTTTCAGCCCAGAAACCAAATGTGTCCTGGGCTGCATCCAAAGAAATAGGACCAGCATGTCGAGGGAGATGATTCTCCTCCTCTACTTCTCTTTTGTAAGACTCCACCTGGAGTCCTGTGTTCAGCTCCTGGGCCCCCAGCATAAGAAGGACGTTGACCTGTTGGGGCAAGCCCAGAGGAGGGCCATGAAGATGCTCAGAGGGCTGAAACACCTCTCCTGTGAAGACAGGATGAGAGTTGGGCTTGTTCAGACTGGAGAAGAGAAGGTTCAAGTGAGACATTAGAGCAGCTTTCCAGTACCTAAAGGGGCCTACAAGAAAGCTGAAGAATTCTATACAAGGGCCTGCAGTGACAGGAAAAGGGTGAATGGCTATAAACTGAAAGAGGGGAGGACTTAGATTAGATGGAAAGTTCTTTATTGTGAGGGTGGTGAGGCACTGACATAGGTTGCCCAGAGAAGCTGTGGCTGCCCCATCCCTGGAAGTGCTCAAGGCCAGGTTGAATGGGACTTTGAGCAACCTGCTCTAGTGGAAGGTGTCCCTGCCAGTGGCAGGGAGGTTGGAACTGGATGATCTTTAAGGTCCCATCCAACACAAACCATTCTGTAATCCTATGATTCTATTTACAATCATTACAATGGTTTTATTGCACTAAGCATTTGATTTATATAGTAAAACAATGGAAATAATAAAGTAACATTTACTCACTAAAAGTGAATTTCAAATCCTGCCAATGTTTTTATCATTCAGTTGGTTTTTAAGTAAAAGAAACCAAGGAATACTAATTTTTCATAGCACAGTGAGGTAAATCTGTTTCTTAATTGATTCACTCAGAGTGCTTTCAAAATTACCATTGTTTAGCCCCTCAGCCTTTAACAGACAGCCTAATGAGATGACAGCCTCAGATGCATGCAAAACCATAACATGTAGTAGGTTTGTGTAGCTGCCTCTCTCTAAATACATATATATCTATACCGACTTTTTTCTGCTCACCAGCCATGACAAGAGAGATTTCATTTACAAGGAATGAACTAGTTCATCCTTATCCTCTACTTACACCCTCAGACTTTAATTCAGGATGCTTCATCTCTCTAATTGCTTCACAATCTGAATCCGCTGCTCTCATTCTGTCTCTGGAACAGGTGAAAACAGCTAAAGTCAAGTCATCCATATTAAGTTGGTTGCTTTTACCTAGCACCTCAGTATTTAACACACCATACACTCTCATAAATTTCTAGATCCCATCGTATTTAGTAAGCTCCTCATTCACATACCACCAATTTTCTCTGCTCAACATTCAATGTGTCAGTACTGGTCAGTTTGCCTCCTGGTTTTCTCCAGCTGAGCCCTGCTAGCATGTGGTGGACCCTCATGACAGTGAGTATGGCTGCACCATACGATGGTGGTTTTCTATAGTTCATCACCAGACTGATGGTTGAATTCTCTTCTGTGCCAAGCTCCAGGCCTTTGGGTTGCATCCTGGTTTCTGTTCTCACATACTGATTTTGAGACTGTATCTTTTTTCCATCTCAGTTCTACCCACTCACCTGAATCTCTCTGGCCTGGATTCATTGCAAACTGGCAGTTTATTCTATCCATTTATTCCCATTTATTTTCTCAAGCAAGTCCAATCTTTTTTTTTTTCCATTAATACTTCAGGTACCTCTGTCACCTTAGTTATTCTTCTGTACTATGCTTAATAAGAACAAGACAAAAATCTTTCCATTTGCCATTTACAGTAGTCCTTATTTTCAGAGAGAAAAACTGAATGTCAAGAAATTGAGCCCTGAAAATGCTTACAACAAAATCTTACAACTAAACAGATTAATTGACAAAAATCTTGCAGGAGTAATGCGCCACATGAGTGCAAAAGCAAAATTACAAATAAAGGGGTTTTTTCTCCTCAAATTAAGATTGTTCTTTGTTTTCACTTCAAACAAAGGTGATTTTAACTTATCCAATGAAATGATTCATAGAAATAAAAAGAGCAAATCTTGTAGGTGAAAATGAAATTGGAGCAGTCTCTCTAAAATTGTATAACACTTTTACCTCCACCAAAACTCTGAAATTATAATTTTCTAGTGACTGCTCTTTTCCTTCACAGTGTTATACAGTGGTCAGCATCCCCTTTCCCATACTCAAAAAAGAAAAATATTTTTTAAAAGAACCCTCTCCTCTTGCTTACAAAGTTGATTTTTGGACCTGTTTCTTTCAGACCTGTAGTGAAGGCATTAGCCAACTTTTATGCCTCAGAAATCAACAGGTTTACTGAATATTTTCCATCAGAAGTTTCTATCTCCAGTGCTTTTTGGTCTGTTCCCTGTTAAAACCGATAAAGAAAAATCTCAGTGAGTATAAGCAAAAATAATATTGGAAAAGCTTACAAATTTCCTATTGCATCTTAGATGTCAAAACACTGTTTCTCTGGTAAAAGCAGCCTGCATAACGGCTAACAACCTTGCTTGAGAACCTGATCATTTAACCTCATCCTCTCTTCCACCCCCTAAAGCATGCTAGTGAAGCTCCACACTTTTTCTCATAGCGTTTTTTTTCCCTATGCACCACTTCTAGATTCAACCTGGCTCTTATTTCTGGAGTGAAGAAATAAATTACTGTAAACCATCAACAGTCATGACAATCCGAGTCAAACGTATCCCACACAGACATCAACTCCGTTTGGAAGACTGAAGCCTGAAATAACATTTATCAATTGTTAATTTCCTCTGTGAAATAGTAAAGTTTGAAGAACCTGTACTCTGCAGCAACTTACAAACTGACTGACTTTACAACATTAAATTCTTTCTACTAAAATCCTGCCTTTTGCTATGCATTTGTGTTCTGCTTCCTTCAACAAGAATCCTCTCCTTTCAGCAATACTAGCAAATGTCAGAGATTCTAAGCAGTATTATAGTCACTGTGCAAGCACAAGATTCTTATTGAACAGGACCATCTGAGATGTCCAAAGTAGAAAAACACTGAAATCTCTGAGAGGGTCCTATTAGGCTAAAAAAAGAAAACAGAGATACAAAAGACTGCTAATACCTCAGAGCAACATGTCTAAAAGAGGACCCAGAAGAATATCCAAACATTAAGGGAAATAAGTAAGACATATTTGAGGATACGAGCCTTCTTCGTTTGGCTATGACAGACGGTTGGAAGCATTTACTTTCAAATCACAAGATGTGCTCAGGTTTTAGCAACTTGCATCCTCTAATATTCTTGCAGCTTCTTGAAATCCTTGCTTCAATTCTGTCTGCAACAATCTCTTTTTGGTTCAGATAAAAACTAAAACACTGACAAGCATTTTGTTAGCACACTGACAGAGGAGTAAGCATCTCCATCACCCCACCACTGCAGCAATCACAGAGCAGAATTCTCCTGTTAACAGCGAGAATGAAGAGATGGAGATAACAGTGTTATATACTCAAAAAACCTGAGTCACTGTGGCTGAGTACAGGTTTAGAGTCTGTTTTCAGGGGCCCTAAAGTAATTACCAGAGAGGATTCCTTATTCCTCAAAACAGGAAAGTTCTTCAACAAGTTCTTTCTCTCCCTAACTCATCTTGGTCTTGATCCTAAGAGTCTTAAATGATTCTATGATTCTGTGATCTATGGCAGAAAGGACAAGAGGCAGAGTTGCAGCAGTCAGTGCAGGCTTCACTCCAAAGCTTACAAGTCACTTTGCAGAAACTATAAGGCAGTTTCAGATTATTGATGCCAGAGAGTCACCATTAATGTATTTTTTAATATATCCAGGGTTAATGGAATTGAGGAAATTTCAGTGTAAAGAAGCTAAATATTTGCTTGTTTCCAATTCAAATGTTACTCTGATGAGGTCAGGGCCTAATTGTACAAGGACACTGAGATCTGCTGACTAATGATAATCCCAATTTCTTAAGGTAGAATAATAGCAGATAGCATTTGTATTACATGTAGCATCAAAGTATTCCCGAGCACTTTACAAAGCACATCTCTGGACTCTGCCATGTGAAAGTTATTCAGCAGTCCTTGAGGTCAGCAACACAATTGCATTACGCACCAGCCCTTCATCCTTGTTCAAAGGTGGCTGCTGACAGAGCTTGGCAGAACTGACAGAGACAAAGATTAAGACCAAGTGATGGCAAGCAATATTGCTCTATTTATGAGACAAGCAAATTCAACAGCCTCCAAAAATTCCTGGGGGCTATCTGGCATTCTCCATGCCTCCCGCAGGACCAAATTCCTATCTCTTGTCCCTTTGGCAGCGTAGTAATACCTTCATTGGAATAATAGAAGTCAGCTAGGTCTACAGAATGCCCTAGACACAATCCATGAGCTTTGCACACCTCATTGTGAGAAAAAAACAAAACATTATATGGAGGGAAGAAAGAAAGATCTGATTATCTGTACTGATTTTGGTAGTGTTCTGACAATTCATGCCAACCTGAATCTTGGCCAAAATAGTTTTAAATAGTAGCATAAAATTAAAAGGAAAATGTGGTGTCTGGTCACAGTGAGGGATTAGCTTTGTCATTACAAAACCTCCTGTTGCCCGTTGCTGGCTTACTGACTTGGCAAAAGCACTGTAAATAAAGGGCAAAGCTGAATCTGCCAATTCCCAGCTTGTCAAGCTCCTCAACAAGCAACAAACCACAAAAGTAATTACAGACAGCTAAAATGCAAAGAGCAAGAGACCCTTTTCTAAAAGGCACAATTACTGTGTCCCTAGAGGCTGGGTTTAAGTCTATACCCTGAATTAATTTCCATTCATTTCCATCTGAAATTTGTTTGGCTTTCCCAAGATGTAAGTTTGAACTGTTTCCAATTTATCTGAGACTTCATCACGACTTCATCACGAAGGAACTTGCACTACATATTTCAGTGACATTTTAAGTCTCTCATTCCCATGACATTTGGCAATAGCCAGTTTTCTGTGAGGCAGGCTTCTAATCAACCCAAGATAAAGACCTTGTTTTCAGCATCTCAGTTTAGAGTTTTCAGTATTAATGGCTTTTGATTTGTCTCCAAAAATTAACTGTTCATTTGCAGGCACTTGTTGAGAAACCTATGAATCTGCGTTCTGCACTGCTGAAGATGGCCCTATGAACGCTGTTACAAATATTACCAAATGTCCACAAGTGCTTGTGTTCCTCACAGCATTTACTGCTTTCCAAACAGAAATACAAGCACATATTCAGTATGGAAACAAGTCTGAATCCAGCTACATGTATATTGTAACAACAGAGGGAAATGAATGCAGTGTTAGAGCCCTGTCATATTGCTCATACATTCAAAAAACTGTTGAGTTTATGGGAGTGATCTTGTTCTCAGAAGAGAATAAAAAGGTATTACAATCATCCTAAAATTATGAAAAAATAAAGAATGTAAATGACTATTCTTTTAACTGCTGGCTAGAAAACCTACAGTGGGAAACACCAGCTCCTGTTTGTAATTGCAGGCTGCAACATCTGTGTGCTCAGTTCCTCTCTTGTCCTACTGTGACTCCTGGCTGCAGCCACAACTGCTATGCTGTCTCTGTGCTGCTCAACACCATGAAAGGTGCTGACCAGTAGGCATTCACACCATTTACCTTTAGGTGTTCCCAGTTTGATACCTCACTTTCATATACAGTTACAAAAGAGAGGCAGCTTCCTAAAATGGATTCTCTATGCCACCCTCCAGAAGCCTCATTTTCCTCCAGAGAGCCCAGGTTCTTAGGAAGTATTATAAGAACATCTTTCACTTTGTCACTTTTCTGGCTCTTAGGTAGAATATGTATCATTCTTTCACAGTGGATAATTTATTCAGAGGCATTTTCCAAGTCAGAGGAGCTACTCAGCCTCAGCTGAACTTCTTGGTATATTTGCCCGATACAGAACAGCAAATACAAAGAGGACAAAGTGAAGAAGTGTTCAGCTGCAGCAGTAAAGCACGCTCTGGGGGTACACAAACTCCACAAACTCTTCAGCCTCACTTGAACAACAAATTTAGGCGAAGGGGGAATCTTTTCTAAATGTGGGAACAGATGATTCCCATGTGCACTGTACTTGCACCTATGATTTTCCCAAGGTCGCAAAGGAGCCCAGACAGATACTGATTTGGAGAAGTCCAGACCATTTCTGCCATTCATGAACAGTGCTGAACAGGGTAGCAACTGCAGCCATTTTTTTTTACCTCTTTACACAGGGAATGTACACATAACACACTGAATGCAGATGCTTATATATCATCTATAGAAATAACAAGGTCATTCTCAGGAATCACTAGGAATCGCACTGCAAGCATTATAAACCTTTACAGTGAAAACTGTTTTGTGCCGAGGCAACATAACAAATCATGACCAATGTCAATAGTGTTGTAATACTTTCCTGTTTCCTATTGCAGCATACAGGAGCATCTGAAGTTTCTGCAAGACCTCTCTTTTACAGACATTTTTAAGACACAACCAGAAATAAAAAATGCCACTTGCTGTTTAAGTCCTCCAAGTTCTGCTAGTGTATATCTTCTCTAAAACATTTCATTAAAGCTAACTAGATTAATGTCATATAAGCATATGACTTACTTTCTTCCCCTGTACATCCTTACAGATGATCCTCACAGACCTTTTACATAAACTTGTGTTTTGTGTAACAGTCATAAAGGACATTAGTAAAAAGCAGTGTTCATTATTCACAGAAGCTGATATAAGTTTCTAGGTTAGTCTTTCAGTTTCTTAGTGTTATTTTCTGCAAAAAATATGCAAGTTAGTATGACCTTTTACAGCATCTACCCCTAAGTTAACTCCAAGCTAAGACTGGGCTACAGAATTTAACATCTGCTGAGGCAGATTTAACATTTCTTATTAGAATGACTTGAAAAATACAGGGTTTGCCCATGCATTTTACCTAGAAATTATTGTTCAGAGGGTTTCAGCTTTTTTTTTTTCCTCCTCTCTGCTAATTTGCAGACTCTCAAACATTTCCCTTTGGATTCCCTGTGTCAGCATACTAGCAATATCCCTGCCTTTCTTAATTACCTTTCTCAGATCTCTCAGAAGTAGCTAATAGACCTCCAGGGATCCATAGAGCACAATCTGAAAATGAGGAGCTAATAGCCTTGTAAGGACAGACCCTTAAGTGATTGCCCTTCAAAGAAAGACACACTTTAATAACATTGGATGTATTATATACTAGTTGCCTGTTTTTCTATCTTGCACACAGATGTAACAACTACAGTCTCCATAAGCCCTTGAAATTACATTTGTTTAAACTGTCACAAAACCTGCCCAAAGCACATTGGGGATGTCAGGGTCAGCAGAATGGTGAATCCCAGTCTGAGTAATTACACACAGATACAGTATGCAAAATACACTCTATTTATTTTTATACGACTTCCTCCATGAGGAGGGTTACAAAGTGCTTCATACAGAAGCAATCATTCATATTTCAAGAATCTAGGGAAGGCGCTGAATGAATCCTCATTTCAAAAGGAAAGTAATATAGATTTTATCACTGAAAGTTTTAATGGTAATGCACACTAGAGAGAAATAGCACTTAGAAAAATGTACTAATGATACTGTCTTTTCAATAGAGACATCAGAGCAATGATTTCTATGACACTTTTGATCCTGGACTCTGAAGGTGAAATTTCCTGTTCAGGAGCTGATGCATAAGTTTTTATGAGGTGCTTATTAGCCTTAGCTTGAAACATTCAGTAGTACACATGTTTTTGCTAGATTCTATATGGAGGTAAATTTGAGGCAGATGAAGTTTATTAAAACCCAAAACCAACAAACTACAAAAACAATTCATCCACTTAGGACTTATTTATCTGAATTCTCATTTCCAACTGTTCCCAAACCCAAAAGAACAGTCACCTGGAAAGTTACAATGAAGCATGCTGTAGGCACGCTGAACTCTAGTTTGTAAAATCAAGTCTAGGCAACAGACTTGGCCAACAGGCAAAATCCGGGGTAGCTTTCTACAGAGTTGGGACACTGACCTGTGAGAAAGAAAATTAAAGATAAAAAAAAATAATCAAGGCCGCTTCTTAAGAGCGTGCAAAGAAACAGATTTTCGGGTGTCAGTCCTCAACACCAGGTTCTCAGTTCACAAGGTAACAGCCCGTTGTGACTTCAACACCTCTGCAAGCAGGAAAAACAATATTTGTGCACTTTTAACTCTCAGTACTGCTTGTAATGGCTGCAAACTCTGAAAAACCTGGTCCTTGCTGACTAAACAAATAAACTGTGTAATGTTGGCTGTAATCTGCAGCTAAAATGTGTGTTTAATTTACACACAAAACACACTCAAATAGCATCATTCTTCAAAGGATTTTCAAGAGCCTCTTTAAAGATTTCTGTGGAAAAAATCCAAGCCTGTTTCAAAAGTTCTTTGACTCAGGCCCCAACTCTATCTCAAAATTAAGTTTTCAAAACTCTAGGCACAGCAACAGAGAGCAGATGGATAGTGCAGGCAGACAGTTTTCAGTAGGGCTGTCTCATTCTCTCAGTCAGAGGCTTATCTGAGCAGCATGTACCATTCCTTGTTTTACAGAAACAGCCTAGTCCCAAAGGATTGCTTAACTATTCCACATTAAAGATGAGGAAGAAACACAGACAATACAAGAGTTCACTGAAAGATTCTGTTGCTTGGCAAGAGCTATCCCATGTCAACCTACCATGAGGATGCATGCTGAAGAAGAACACAAAAGCCACGTGTCAGCTGCTGGATCTAAATGACAGCAGGAGGAAGTCTGGGTTTAGTTCTCCATGGAATAAACTCTACATACTTAAACTTTCAGTGCATACTTTCAAAGGGCTCACTGGCCCCTTTCCCTTACAGCAGAGACTGTGTAGCAGCAATCACAGTTTGTGATATGTTTCACTGCCAAAAGGCTATTATTACCAAGGACTGTCCCTCTTTAAACCTGCACAGTAGTTTCCCTATTTATCTAGAGCTATGAAGTTGCTCTGGCTAAGGCTATATTAGCACATACAGTGCAAATAAGAGATGAAGTGGAAACAGTTTTGTTGTAACTTCCAACATTCACACCTGTGCCATTACACCAGGGGTAGCTGAACAGGGGAATAATTTCAGAAAGCTGACAGTCTACTTGAGACTATAATGAAAAGACTATAACCATAGATGCCTCATTATGCAAAAAGCAGTTTATCATGCGTTGGCTGCCATTGCTATCACAGTGATAGACTGGAACACAAGAGACCTCAGCTCTAATCTGTTTTCCTTTGCACTGAAGAATACCAGGCAGAGTAAATAGATATGAGCCATCCTCTGCACAGGGGTATCTGCTATCTACCATGGTTCACAACAATAAAGATTTTCAAAGACATTCATGACTGTTAGTCTTGCTTTTTCCTCCTGCCCATCAACCTGTTAAGCTTAAAAAATAAAGAAGGAACAAAAGGGACAATAAAAGCAGGAAAAGGGAAACTCTGAGCTTGAAAGCTGAGCAATTTTCCACCCACATAGCAGTCTCTATTCAGAATACTGACTGTCTCTGTGAACAGGACACAGAAGCAGCATATATTTGCCATTTTCTGTATGACACACAAAAATATGCCAAAAGCTTCAGCTCCATGAGCAGAGATTGATATTTACAATTGAAGGGAAGTAGTTCCAATGGCTTCTCTGGCTGCCCAGACACCTGCAAAAGACCTGTTTTCGCTGTACTCAAAAATCTGAACACTGTTTTCACTGTGCTGCACATCATGTTAGAGAGCTTCTACAGCTAAAAATATCATTTTTGCCTTTCAAGTTTTTCAATTGGCTGAATTTTGACTTCCCAAGCAGCATTTCTCTTTGCAAGTTTAATTTGGTATAATGTACCACGTAATGCACTTGGAAAAATGCAGAATGCTACAAGCTGCCTGGCTCTGAAAGAATAGAGAGAACTTTTAATCTTGGAGGTGGAAAAGGAGGTAAAAAGAAATGCTTTGTTGTAACACACTCTTCCTTGCTCAAAAGGCTATGCAACAGCTCAAAATTTTGACAACATAGCTGCATTTATAACTACTTGCAATAAGAGTCCCCAGCAGTTCAAACCTGGCATTAGGCATGACTGGTACTTCATTACTTTTTATAATGTACAAGCACTTTTTAAATTATAGCAGTTCCTCTTTAGTGTTAACATTCCCCTCTACCCTGAACGTGCTAACTAGCTTACGTGCTTAAGTGGAGATGTACACGCTACTCAGCTCCAGGGCTGCGTCCCTTAACAAGTGAAAAGAAACAGTATATTTATTCCAAATAGGGACCTGAGATTGGTGCTGTAAACTGTACTCTGAAATGGCATCTCTCCCCTTCCACCATAGACATAAGCCAAGATACATAAAATGAATAATGAAGGAACAAAAACATACAGCAGGGTGCCATTCAAGAATTAATGTGCTCATTTTAACTCAACATGCTCAGTCTTCCCTGTTTACAGCATGAATTATCTCCTTTAACACCAAAACAAGAAAGGGAGAGCACTGCACTGCTTTCCTCATTGTGAGTAGACAGGCACATGCTTCTACTTGGAGGAAAAAAACATAATCTTCTAATAAAATAATATAGTTTGGATTATATTAACTGTGGAAAAATTGAGATGAGAAAGCCATAAGGTCATAATTATCAAGTCACACAGGGCTGATTACTACAAAATGCTGAACACCTGCAGTTGCAGACTAAGTAATTGGGTGTTACCTGTGCTTTTTAATGTGCTTTGATATATGATCCATCTTTTCAAAACTAGCAAGCAAAAGGCAGATTTTCCTACAACTACACATCAAAGTTTCTTTCATTGTGTATTTTCTAAAATACATTTTTTAAAATATACAATTCATAGTCCTAGTAATTTAAATCTCTATGAGTGCCAAGAACAACAGTACAATTATCTATAATCTATATACAGAATTCAGAAATTTTATAGCATTCCATGAACATGCACTACTGCATATTCATAAAGCAACAATATTATGGAGCCATTCCTTGAAGGAAGATCAATTCTTTTGACCAACATAATGGAAAGAATTAGACTTAATGAAAAGATTAATCAAATAGAATTTGAAGACTTCCAGGTATTTCTCAACTTAAAGGTAAGAGGAAAAGCACTTTCATGTCACTGGGATTTTCCACTGTGCTTAAGGGACCAGGATACAGTACAATTTAGCAGGATCAGGACTATATTCTGATAGTGGGATAAACAAAGGATCATCCAGTGCTAGGTGCACCTTGTCTGTGCATGAAACCCTGTTCTATTGTGCTATAGTGAAATAGAAATTACTGCAGTGTTAAAGAACAAGATTAAAAACTTTGTGGTCAAGAGAAACATTTGTGCCTGTTCCAAGTGGGCATCTCAGCTGGTATCAGCCCAGACAGGAGCTTAGAGCAAACATGATGAAGGGCAAAAGGCAGGAGTTCTAGCAGAAAGACCATCAATGATACTTGAAGTGACTCAAACTGAGAGCCAAGAAATGAATAAATTATATCGTCAAAGACTGCACTCACATAAGTGACGGGTTGCTAAATTAATACTTATTTTGTGTTGGGGAAGCTCATTACCTGCAGAAATGTTCATGTGCTCTCTAGGAAAAAAAAAAAAAAAAGGCCCTTTTTTCTTTCTTCTTTTAAATTACTATTATTGGCATTGCTACTGATGAGGAAAAGTACAGAACGACACAAACCTGCCAAAATCACAACATAACACTTCAATGTGCCCATCAGCTAATGCTAATCTATAATTGAATACTACGTAGGTACTCAGGAAATCCATTAATCTGTATAGATTATTCCTTCAGGATCAGTGCTTCAGGTTACTTTAAATAAGGAAAGGCTTTTAAGGTCTAGGACACTGTTAAAAAAAACCCCATGGATTTTCAGAAATACTTACCAGGTATTTCAAGGAAGACATTTGACATCTAAAATGTTTGTTAACTTCAGAACAAAAACACTCAATGAAGATGTCAACCATAGTAAATACGTGTAAATACCTAAAAGGACATGACTGATTTTCAAAATTTGTCACAACTTCTTCAAAATGTGATCCCAAGATAAGCTCTTTTCTTTAGACGGGCATTCTATTCAAGTCAAACAAATCTGGCAAGCAAGGAAAATGTATAAAACTCAAAATACATTTTAATAGTTTTTGAAGTTATTTGCTGACTGTCTCCATTTACCAAAATTAAGTTGTAGGGTAATAAAGTTGAGACAAAACCAAGAAAATCCCAACTGAAAAAAAAACCCAAACAAAAAGAACTCTTGCATCTCCAGTAGAGACGTATCACTTTTACTTCCTCTGAGACAAAATGTTGTGCTGTGAAGACCTACAACTCCCATTCACTTTTGAAACAAAACTCGCAGTGTTTCCTAATAAGCAAAATATGAGAATGGATTCAGTGGTGTGTCCAAACAACAACTGCAGGGGAATAGAGCATCACTGGCACAATTCAGAACAGATGGAAACGCTCTGCAACACAGGAGTTATTTATTGAAAAACTTATTTCTTTGCAATATTACATTGTAATCTAATTGCTATCTTTACCAAAGACTCTTAATTTGACACATACTAGTTTCTTCCATTGGCTCCAGTTGTTCATATGGATTTTCATATATTCAGTATTCTGATTTGCACTTCTCAATTTTGGAAGGATTTGGAGACAGATTAAAAGTCTTTTGAAATCTTCTCACTGCCAGAAGAGATTGACCAATAAGAGCATGTGTTTGGCAACATACCAGAGGAGAAAATGCTTGTTTGAGGACACAAGCAATCATATGAATGTGTGACAGCAATCCAACAGAGATTTTATTAATGGCAGCATACAGATTTATTGCTGTACAGATGAGAACAGAAAGCACTCCTGTCTATGTACACACATAGTAGTTGAAAAGAGTCAGTCAATGCTTGCTTTGAGCTGTGGGATGCTTTTTATGATGAATGGTTCAGCCTTACTGAGATAAGCACACCAGGTAGGTAGCCCAACCTGGAAATTATCTAAATAAATATCCCAGGTAATACATCTACTGTCATTAAAAAGGACTAGGGCAACTGAAATTATCTTGGGCTCCTTCTCTTTGATTAAGACTTCATGAAAAGTTCATGAAAAGTTTTCCAGTGTAAGCAAAAAAACACCAAAACCTGCCTGCCTCACAGATCTGCTGAGAACCTGGGGATGAAGGCTGATAATGCAAGGTTTATTTTCTATATTAGCAGAAATGGGGAATAAAGCAAGTTGGAAAGGCTGTATAACTTAAAGGGAACCATGTTTACAATGCCATGAATACAGGCTCCATGAGAGCACTCAGAATCAGCATTCTGTAAGCTAAAGGAGACTCAAATTATTAGTTTGCTCTGAGAACTGGTGTGCTTTAGCCTGTAAAATAAAAATAGTATACAATCTGCAGGACAAAGCTGAAGTGTGTCCTCAAATCTCTTACCTGCTTTACAACTCCTAAGCATTTTAGGCTTTTAAAACTTAACTGCTTATGCCATGTTTTATTTGAAGGAAGCATGCCATTTCAAGAGACCTATGCATAGTGCTATATATAAATAGTAGGAGGATCTTTAGAAAACATTATTCCTAATGGGAATGCTAGTGTGCATCTGCTCCTTGTTCCTCTTCTACTTTTGCAGTGTTTTGAATAACAGGCTATATCTAAATGGGATGTCTTACTTACACTGGTCTCCTTGGTACTCAGAAAGCCAAAGTCACCACTGAAATCGTGACAGAGGCCAAGCATTAAGGTGGAGTAATTCATCAGTAATGTAAACCATTAGAATTGCAGATAAACTGCTTAAGGATGGATACATTTATGCAAGCTATATACAAGATCTTCTTGCCATTGATTTATCCTTTGCCAACCAGTTAAGACCCCTGGAACATAGCACAGACTTTCAAAGAGCTACTATAATTCCATTCAGCAATGCACCACCTGTGAGTGTATAAATGCAACTTGTACAGTCATTCTTTCTTATTCTGAAAGGGAAAGAAATATGGATTATTGGGCTGGAGAATTTTTACTCTTTACTTTTATTTCATTTCTTGACTTCACAGAAGCATTAATTCATTGAATTTTTAAAGTTGAAACCACTAATGTAAAGGTATCACCCTTTCCTGTACTATAAAGTGCTGCCTGCCTCCCTCCAAAGGCACTGCTCCAAATTGAAAGATGATTAGACTCTCTAAAGTGACCTTGTGAAATAGCAGTAATGCATTTACTTTCTCTGCCTTCCAAATCAACCTTGCTCAATTTAGAAGAAAAGATGTTTTTCCTAATTGCCAGCCCTGAAAACTCGAAGTTTTCTGAGACTCCAACTGAGTCTTTCAAGCCTGTGCATCCACACCAACAATAAAGATAGGAAAATAGTTAATGATTTTCAATGAAGACAGTAAATAGTGATTCTGGGAGATACTTGTAAGCAGAATACAGCTCACTCATCCACAACTGTGCTGAATCTGCAAGGCTGACAAATAAAAAGCAGTAAAAGTTTATTTTTGCCACCAAAACGATCAGGCATAATTCACAACACACAGATACTTCAAAGCTGTTCTGCCAGAAAGTGACTTATCTGCATCTTAATTTCATACAGCAATAAACCAAAAGTTTTCTCTGCCATTTTCCCTGAAATGTAACCCAATATAGAAGATATATGTTAGCACGGGCAGCAACTCAAGAAATCCTCACTGGACTGTGAGGCTGACTGGCTTTATCTTAATGAAGTTCAACATGATGACTTCAGTCATAGTCAATGAAATTGACTCCCTATACTTGGGAAAATCTTAAATTCCCCTACAGTGCAAAAGACTAACCTGCATTCCCAGCAGCCTCACAAAAGTTTATCAACAATCTGTGTTCTTCCACCTGAGAAAACGGAAGTAGAGGAACGTGGCACTGAGTAACTAGTTAATCTCCTACTGAGAAAGGAACAGAAGTAGTAGTTGCCAAACCTACTTTTCTACTATTGAGACTCAGTGCTTTGGCCGTCACAAAACTAGCCCTAAGAGAACTTGGAAGAAGCTGCAAAGTTAAAAGTGCAGTACTGATTAGATTACACTCCCAAACACTGCTAGCAATTCCTGGGGACTCAGCACTCACTGAGTAATGGTAGCTGCCACTGTCCAGAATATCTCTAAATTACAGAGATTTTCCATCTACACATCAAAAGTCACAGGAATATCTTTTCCATGGCATCATTCACTCTATCTTTGTCTCATGCTCTTTGTAGCAGCAAGAGACAAGCTTCCCTTCACAGTTTTGAGATAGCCACTGGAAAACCATGCTGCTGAATGGAAATTAAAATTGTAGTAGCCATTAAGCTGGGAAAAAATGTATTAATTTTAAGAGATAAAGATGACAATGCTCATTCCACCTTTTTCTACACAGTATTTCCTTAGGTACTCCTAATAACATGCATGTTTCTTGCTCATGCACATGCTATTCCAAATTAAAATACCACCCCAGCCTGATTCCAAACTACTGTTGGCATCATTGTGGTGTATTTTGAGACTGGTCTTCTTTAACCCAGACTACTCAAGTGGGAATACTCTACATTTCTGTGTGCTGCATAAGTGGAAAAACGCATTTCCAACAAAAGAAATCTATTCTTTTGCTTTGTCGCCAATGTCTGAAATGAGAGATCTTAAGAGTTGCACCATGTGGAGCGAAATAAAGTATACCAGCTTCATTTCTTTTTGTTTTAGTAACTAGGATAAAAATCACACATACCCACCAGGCTTAAGTTTTCTGGTTTTGTTTGGGGGGATTGTCTGTTTGGGGGTTGTGTTTTTGGCAGGTGGTGGTGGTTTGGGATTTTATCTGGTTTTGAGGTTTGTTTTGTTTTCAATTTAGCTAACAATCTGCTCAATCGTACAGAAGGCTACCAAAATGAGCTAACTATAGCACCACTGATTACTTTCACTTGGCATCCTCTAAAGCGCAGGTGCAAGTCAGAAACAGACCTGGACATTCTCTTTTCAGGCAAACAAGCCTATCTGCCTAACTTTATTCACTACCCCTGGGAGGTCTTCCTGCTGCCTCGGTTTTAGGATGCCAGGTGGTAGTCTCAGTGAAGAAGCTAACTTCCATGCAGATAAAGGAAAGAAAGAAGTTCTCCTGGGGTGTAGTTCAGAGCAGGACCTGTAAACAGGCTGTCAGAATACCACTTGTCATAAAGCTCTTTTCTCCCACTGAGTAATCAGGGAGAGTAGGAAGGCTAACTCCTTAAATTATGTCCCTTAAATTGGGCTGTTTCAGGATCTTCTCACAGCTGAAATAGAACATTTTGTGTTTTGAGGCTTGTCCTGATTTTTTACCCTTGAACTCAATTAAAACCAATTTATTTGCGCTAAAAGGCCATTTGAAAATAACTCGCTTAAAAATACCAAATTGTCAGTGTTTTTTGTGGACAGTATGATGCTCTCATGGGGCAGTGGAACAGCATAGTCACACTTTCAGGACATTTCATACATGCCTGGCATGTAAAGACCACCTAGAATGATGGGAAGGAAGGACTAATTTCAATTCTCTTTGAAATTGTGCCCCCACTGCTAAAAACGGTAAGAGAGCTGTAAATATGCATAAGCATGTACTGGCCTTTACTAGGAACTAAAAAACAAACAAACAAACAAACCCAAACAAAAACCAAAACATAAATACAAAATAAATATTTCCCAGAGAATTTTAACTGGTAATCGGCTTCACAGAGACCATAAGGTATGTAATATAACTTCTGTCTACTGCCACCCTGAATTGTATCAGAAAAATGGGGAATTTGTGGTCAAAACTTTTTATAACTAATGGTTAGGATTTGGATTCAGAGTGAAGAATAAATGCAGTAACTTAATGGGAAAATATAACAGCCACTGTATACTTAACAATAGCTCATGTGCAGTTTCATACTTAAGAATATCCTTATCCAGAAAAAGCAACTAAATACACGCTTAACATTAAGTAATTCCACTGGAATTTACTACAGCCAAAAAAGTAATCAGTAATCATGAAGAAAAATGCTGCTTCTTGTTCTGAAAGAAAAGTTCTATAACTGAATGTCCAAAATGAGGCAAAAGAAGAAACTCATTGTGAATTTCTCACTGTTGAAATTATTTGCTTAGTCTTTGTACTATTAAGTGTGCATATGTGTCTATATGAAAAAGGATGAAAACTGGAACCGACTTGCTTTACATGTTGAAACCCTTAGAGTTTCTGAAAAGCATGAATTATAAGACATCTCTGAATTACAACAAAATTAGTGGTAAGAATTTTGCAAGTATTTGTCCCAAGTACCTTCCTAATTCTGATTCTAGGTCATCTTAATGTTTACCTACTGACTCCCTTGGGTTTTCCTCATATCAACTCTTCTGAGAAACAGTTGTTTTGCTGCACGTTATCCTGTTCAGCTGTGGATTGGTACAACCACTGCCTTTTATAATAACATAGTCAAAATAAACACCAAGAATGTCTTTTGCTTTTCTAGATATAGCATAGATTGCTATATCTAATGTGATAGAATTACTGGATGAAGAACTGGGGGCACAGTGTGCGGACATCTCCTTTAAATCATGGATGAGGAAAAATCACCATGATGGATGAGGTGCTCAGTGGACTAGATTCCCTAATAACTCACTAAACCCAAACAGCTCATGATTTTTTTCCTTCCAGAGCTCAGAAAACCATTGATAATTCTATCTCTTGGTTGCTTTGGGAACGAACCACTGGGGAGGGCATATAGAGGGTCGTTAATTGATGTTTCTCTCATGCCAGTTTTCTGATATCAACAGAAGAGTTTCTAGCCTGCGTTATGAGAGATGATTAAAGTCAGCATTTTTTATGCACTGAACCGATCGTTCACCAGGGGGTGAGGTTTGGTGAGAACTGAAACAATAAAAGACCCTTCTTTTGCCTACTGCTTGGACATACTTGAGTGGACAATGCCTACTTTCTCAGCATAGTAACAACATTTATGTCCTTGCAAAACACATACCTTCTACTCCGGATCACAGGACTTCTCCCTGGTGCATCTGAGCAGTCAATGTTGCTGTCTGTAACCCAGTGACAGTAGTGAACAGGGCCAGCACCATCAGCAGTCTGAAACACAGAACAACTTTGTAATTATTCAGAAATTATATTTATAATCACAAACTCAGAATCAGACTTGTGTAGATTCTAAGGAGTTGTAAATTAGCTGCAGGGTGTCACAGTCATATGCTACCATGGTGTCTTGATCCTGCAGGTGGGCATATAAATTTCACGATCCTTACTGCCTTCCCTGTCTATCCAGGCAGCTGAAAATTCTTGGAAAGAAAAGTGACAACCATTTGATAACTAGCTTAGGATTTTCAGTTATTAGGAATCACACATTCTACTAATAAAAAAAGACAGAGGGCAAACATCTTTAAGACAAAGGTGCTTGCTCCTCACGCATGTCAGATCTGTTGGCCCACTCCTATTGCAGCAATACACATCTTGGGGCTTCCTCCTCCCTCCCCTTGCCCCCCCTCATAATTCAAAAGGTACTGAGTTTGTTAATTAGTGTTGAAGAAACTGTGCAAACTAGCTGAAAGCAGCTTTTCTGCCTCTGATCACTGCCAAGCTATTAGGCCTGACATTCCCTTCAGCCCAGTATTCCTTTGATTAATGCAGCTGCACAATTATTTTTTTTTAATTTGTATAATACTCTCCCACAACAGGAATTGATTTATAAACATAAGACAAAGATCAAGAAGAGGTGGACTTTCAGTACAGGCAAAAAAAGGTATAATGAGGTTGATAGTCATAGTCAGGGAGTCTGTTACACTGACTGTGAATCTTCCACGATTTATTACTGACTAAGGCAATAGCAAGGATCTCTTAAAAGGCAGTGTGGAGTCGGCAGCACTTTCCTGTGATGGGGGCCTGTTAAAAATTCTCAGAGGACAGGAGAAGTATTTCACTTGTGGCAGGCCATATGCAGGAATTCTTATTAACTGGACTGTGAGAAAATCATAACTAGCATGGCAGATCCCTTGCAGGAATTAAGTCAGAAAACAGTAGGCAGTGCTACACGGAATGCCACAGGCTCCCAGCCTGATGTTTATAGAATCATAGAATGGTATGTGTTGGAAGACACCTTAAAGATCATGTAGCTCCAACCTCCTATCATGGGCAGGGACATCTTCTATTAGATCAGGCTGCTCAAAGCCCCATCCAACCAATCACCTAAATGAATTCATTTTTTCATCTTCTGTGTACTGCCATGTTTCTTCCACCTTTTTCTTTCCCTCTCCTACATGCATTAGGGTCCTGTAAGATCAGCAGTCCCTCTTTATCTTAGTTAAACCAGGTCTTCAAAAATAGCCACAGGTCTCCAAACCAAATTTTACATCAACCCTTAAGACACTGCTGTACAAACCCTATCTTTATGAAACATGGATTCACATCTACTTCTAATAGCAAAGTGGAAGAAAAACAACTGACCT
The DNA here is from genome assembly GCA_024733675.1 of Psilopsiagon aymara. Classification (NCBI taxonomy): domain Eukaryota; kingdom Metazoa; phylum Chordata; class Aves; order Psittaciformes; family Psittacidae; genus Psilopsiagon; species Psilopsiagon aymara. The sequence continues at coordinate 24,587 of JANRGW010014065.1, forward strand.
ACCCACTGCAGTCATGCTACAACTCACAACACAATTAGGATTCTCCTTTCCCTCCCTGCTGAAGTTCTTTTATCTCTTTCTCTTTTGTCTGTCTGACTTGAGCTCACCGTAAAAAGGTGTACAGAGACTTCCTCCTTGGCTGATCCCTTGAACAGCCTCCCAGCTCTCTTTTATGTGAAACTGCCAACAAGCCTTCAAAGGCCTTGCATAAAAATAAACCCTTTCTTCAGAATTTCTGTATGAATTATTGAAAATAAGTTGCTATTTTTTATTTATCTTCTTGTTCTCTGCTGAGTCAAGCTGCCTCCAGCTGTCTCTCCCAAAGCTCAATGTATGGTGCAGCCTCCTGAGCACAACAGATTTTTCTTTCTTCATGCTTACATACATGAAATGTAACAGAAACTTCACAGTTATTCTATACTTTTATTTTGAAGTCTGAATGAATTTGCCGTATGAAATATTTTATCAGAAGTTGTTTGGTCTGGATTTTTATTTTCACCTTTCCTTTGGCAAAAAGCCACCAGTCTCTCTCCATGTAAATATGATCTCTTTTCCAGAATTGTCAACTGGAGATGTCAGACTGAAAAGTGGAACACCTGTTTGGTTGTTTTTCCAAAGTTTCCTTCACAAGTCATGGTAACTCCCAAACCCTCTGATAACTGTGCCCGGCATTCTTGAGGAAATATATCATACATGATCTTTTGGTATATTTGTGTCCATCCACCCTTCTGCTCTCATCCCTTCCTTTTCTCAAAGTGTTTTTTTAATCCATAACCAAGTTTGAAATATGAGCAGTTCCAAAAAGTTGCACAGAAAAGGCAGCCACATAGGAGAGTCTTCTTAGCTGTAAAAGTTTTAGAACCCAGGGATTATTTTTTTTTAGCTACATACTAAAGAAAAACAAGCTATAAAATCCACTCACTCCTTAACACACAGAAAAAGCAATCCACATCAAGAATGGGGCATGGTGACCAATTTTAGAAGACTAAACCTCTTCACGAGACCCACTGTTCATTGAGCTGTCCATCTGAGAAAGGACGTACTATGTTTGACAGGTGGGTATGTCTACCAACATACTACATCAACAGAAATATTCTGTTGAAGGAGATAGCTTCATATTCCTTTTCATTTCAGTTCTGAAAGTAAAATCTAGGTCCTCCTTGTCCGTATAGTGTACCCCTGCCACCAGGTTTCAGCTACTCTCTTGCTACAGAGTCTGTCATTTTCATTTGCTTTTAGATCTGCATAATTTCCAGGACATTAATGAATTTCCATTAAAAGTTTCAGTTTCAGTGAATCAGCTTTTTATAATGAAAAATGACACTGGCAGTAATTTCTCTGCCAGCTCTCACATTGGATAACTTTCAGCAACTCAGCTCATGTCTTTGTTTCTCCACCTTGAAACAGGGATAAAAAATAATGACCTTTCTTATAATCCTCTCTGAAATCTTTGGACAAAAGCATCACGTAAGAACAAAGCATCATTATTATTTATTATTCTAAACATTACAGAGGTGGTAAAGGAAAAGTAACACATGATGATACTCACTGAGGTAACAAATTAAGACCATTACTTGGGTGACTCTTTTAACAGGTACAGCTAAGGCTTTCATATTTTTTTCCTCTGGGTAGCTATCTAAAGGGTTGGCATAATTCCTCAATGCAAAACCTGAAAAAATTAATTCAGCCCTTAAAATACAGGAAACAAAAAGGAAAGAAAAATATTTTATAAGCATACAAACACCCACTAATACTTCTGTCTCACAGCAAGATTTTTTGTTTCCAGCTTTTTTCTCAAGCATACAAGGAATCAGCAATGAAAATGCCTCCATAGTGCAAACACCATATCCAGACTTTTACACTTTAGAGGTAAAATTCTTTGATATCTCAGAATAAAACTTAGATTCCAGTAACAAAAGCAAGTTAAGCACTCAGTATCCTGACACTCAAATTGTTAGAAAGAAATCCACACAAAACGATGCTTTATGGAAAAAAATTCCACATCAATAAAGTACCTATTTATTTAAATATCACTCAGCAGTTATAGATCCAAAGGTATCTCTCCTCAGATTGCAGTGAGATTGTAAAAATTTTAGAAGGCACACAAAAGTTCAAGACAGTAAAAAAAAATTTCTCTTCTTTCTGCAGAGAGCTCTGGAGGTACAAAAATGCCACCTAGGCTAGTAGTGCCGGCACTGTCTAAACCCCAGTCCCATTAGGCCTGTAGTCACAGAGAGATTGAGAACTTCTCTGTAGCACCAGTTCCACTACAAGAACTATTTTTACAGCAATCGTTCATCTACTGCTTTAAATTCTCTGGGAGATGAGCTCTGGCAAATGCTATTACGCATCCTGTGCTGGAATTGTAGTGTGACCTCGGAGATGCTCCTGTATGGGAAACAGCACCATCCCTGGATGCTCCACTTGAAATCTAAACTGTTACCTGAAGTCACCAAAGGCAGCTTTCCATTCAATGCCCAGACTGTGAAGAAGATCAGGGAAGATGTAAGTGCAAGTCTCATTCTTGCCAACCTGGCTATAGAAGCTGGGAAGCCTGGAAGAAAAGCGGTAGCAAAGTCACAAGAGTGATAATGTTTGAACCCCCCTACTGTTTCGTTACATCAAGATAGATCATCTAGCTGAGATATAGGTTAAGTGACAACAAGCCCATTATTTTGAGATACCAAAGCACACACAATCAAATCTCAAGAGGAAAGGCCTATTTCTTACAAGCCTGACTTCCTGTGGAACAGGAAAGGGATTTCACCTTATGTCAGTACTTTGTCACCTTACCTTGGTGTTTCACAATGATGAAATTATATTAACTCTGTCTTCTGAAACCTCTGCACAGAGATGGCGTCAAAAAAGCACCTAGGTCCCTGCAAGGAGAATAGGAAGCTACATGTATCAAAATACGTCTTGTAAGCACAAAGTTCATAAGTATGGAAACCAAGAATACCTGGCAAGTAAGTAAACAACTGATGATACTCACTGACATTCAGGTTGCTGCAATAGAATTTTTCTGATCATCTTCTTCTCCACATTTCCACCACCTTTTAATTAGCCAAGTGCCAAAGTATGAAAAGCCTGCTAGAATTAAGGGAAATAGGACAAATTACATCTCTTTTGCCACCTATGTCTTCCTTTCCTACATCTTCTATTTCCAGATTCTTTTTTCAATTAAAAGGCAATATAGCATGACCATAAATATTATTCCATGCTCCTGAAAGATCCACTTGGCTTTGGAAAGAGCCTTTAAAATGTTCAATAATTTCTGTCAGATTATTCAAAAGTCATTTAAAACCTTTAGAAAATGTTCAAGACCTGTGACTAGAGAATTATTTTTGTAATTGAACAGCAAAACACAAGCTTGAAATAGCACATTGGCTCTTGGGAGATTAAATGATCAGCTACCTTGTCAACTCAAAATATGAATTTGGGCTGCTTTTGAGGCATTTGTGGTTTTAAGGTGATAACTTCTTATTTCATAAAATATATTGGAGCACTTTGTATAGGACTCTTCAGATCCATAAAAATACGTATGCAGAAGCTAATGAATTTTCACACAGAGCTTACTTCACAAAGAAGGGAAATGAAAGTTATCCTTCCTGCCAGCCTGTGCATAGTTTCATGCTATCTACAAACAAAATGCATCTAACTTGTGCTAAGCTGTGAGTTACTTGCATACCTCAGGCACAGGGCAGTTCATTTAAAGAGACTTATTTCTAGCTGCCTATCCTTTCTCCCTAAGATTGTTAAGTGGCTGCTTCATAAAAAGCCACAGATAGAAAGAAAGGTATCTAAATTCAATAAGCCTCCTAGCAAAGGAGGTTGATCACAGTAACAAAATAAGTCTCTGATGAGCAGCAGCATTAACATGACATTATTGGGGAATCTATCATGTCTTTAAATACTTTCAGACACTTTACTGAATATCATTTGTCAGCTTTCCAGCTCTGAAACACAAGTAAAACTATTTCTTTTTCTCAAGTGGGTTAGCCTGATTCAGCAATTCCATTTCATTGTGGAAAACAGCTAAATAAATGATGAATGAGATACTGAACTTTTATAAAGTTCAGACATAACTCAGGTCAATTTTTATGTATTTTAGGCATAAGGGGTGTGCTTGATTCCTTGTTTGGGGCTTTTGACTGTTGTGGGTTATATTGGTTTTGTTTCTGTTATATTTGGGTGGTTTATTTGTTTGGGTGTTTTGTTGTTTTGTTTGTTTTAAAACGTTATTGGAGTTTTGTCCAGCCCCAAACAAATGACACCATTTGGTCTGTCTTTTCTGTGTGTCTTTCTAGTGTATGTTCTTACTTTCTTTGGTAACTTACTGCAGCCTTCAGTTTCTAATTAGGCAAGCGATCTTGGTTTTGCATATATAAACAGTTACATTAACATTAACTGGACCCATGTTTACAGAAGCAACAATGAAATTAGTGGCTTGTTTGGTTCATTGTCTGCAAGGTTGCTCTTGCACTATAGTGCTAATTCAGGGGTTCAAAGCACTATATCTTTTTTATTTTTCTTTTTTCTCTTAAATTCAAAGCTTGTCCAGTACTGTTGCTCCATTCAGCTTTTTATCCTGCAATATATCCCTCCAAGACAGACCTACAAATATTATGAGAGTGTGCAGGACTGTTTATGATTGTTCTTGTATAACCAAATTCATTAGGCTGTGAAGTTTGGTGCCTTTTCTTCATTGACCAGCAAAAATGGGGAGAGATTAGTTACCACAAAGAGACAAAACAGCAGAAGTAATTAAAGTGCCTCAAGTTGAAGTAAAGCTTATAGAAGAGAGCAATTATAGCACAGTAAGGATAAACTACCACAAAGCTGTGAAAACCAAATACAGGAAAAACAATCGTAATCCAGAAGACTTGCTTTCACCAGAGGGTTATGTATTTGAGGTAGCTGCTTAAAAGAATGCTGTTGTCAAAAACAGAGACTGTGACTTGACTACATGTGTTTTGTCATCATTTTTTGCATACTTTTCTGATTTTTCTCACTTTCAAACTGGCAAGAATAAAACTATTTAGAGCTTGTCACTGGTTGGTTTTGGGGGGGGGGATGGAAGGGAGTTCCTCCATGATTATGCTTTTCAGCACACACAAATAACATTTTCTCAATGGCTCTGAAGAGTGCAGTGACAGGGTATTCTCAGCCCTCCCCTCAATTTAAACCACAGAGAGTATTAACAGGATTGATCCATGACCACAATGTCACTACAAAACTGCATCCGTTTTTCTGTTGCAGCCAGAAGGCCTTGAGAGTCATTGCTTCTTCTGAATTCTGCACTGATTTGCTACTGTTTAAATTCAAACACAGGTGGTTTCAGGTGCTTTATTATTGTAGCCACCATAGTACTCTCCAACTGGTTTACTGTCTTCCCACATGCTTCTCAATGTAACTTCACTCGTACAAAAGCTCTGTATCATCAGTATATACCAGCTATTGCTCCATAACAAGACCTAGTACCCCTCTTCATACTGTGGAAACAACCTGTACTTGTCGGGCTATCTGGATAGATGGGTTTCAGATACCCAAATTCCTTATGGGGAGTAACAGAAGACTTGCTCTGCCTTCCTTGTCTCTACAGTGCAATGAAGAATGGACTATGCTGGCAAATGCAAGAACGATGAATAAGGAGAGATAAAAACATGCAGTCTTGAGAGATAAAAAAATACAGTCTTGAAAATCAATCATGAAGATAACTACAGAATTCCAGCTACTACTTTCTCAACATTTCTCTAAGCCACCTAATTTTTCCAAATATTAGAAGACACTCTAGGAAAGGCTTATACACCCATTGACAGATGATCTTGAAATCTATACATGTATACACACATATATATAGACAGACATATGTATATGTAACTTTCCCTACAAATTTGATGCTGTTTTACCCTTTTTCCACCATATCTACTTTTATGGAAAATATAATGCTAATTTGTTGTTTAGAGGTTGCGTAAAGTAAGAAAAAAAAAAGCCAAAATGAAAAGCAGTATCTACTCCATATGCACAAAACACCGCAGTCCCCAGGATATTTAGCATTAAACCCTTTGACTATCTCACAAAAAATTCAAGGACACTAAGCAGCATTGCAGGAGAATTTCCTAAAAGCTGAGAATCCCTGTCCTCAAGTATGCTCAAGCAAAATATTATCACAAGGTCCAAACACTATATCCAAACACTATGCAAGGCACTCTGAACTTCTACTGAAATAACCAAACAACAGCCTCAGACAGCGTTTATGCAGCCAGCACCACTCCACCAATTTGGTTAATAAAGGGCACCCTCTCTGTGCTGCTTCTCTTTTACATGTTTAGGTTATCCATGCTACAATGATCATCAGCTAGAGTCTTCAAAAGCTTACAGTAGCTTTGAAGCCTCACAGAGATTATGCACTCTCACAGTAGCAAGTGTCAGAACCCAGACAGAATGTATCAGTAGCTTAATCCTTTACCTTGTCCTAAAGCTTTACAACATATATGACCACAACATAGTGCTCAAAGAGCTGGTTCAGAATATTTTGGTCTTATGAGCTGGTTTTTGTTATGCTACTGCTGCATGGTAGTAATTATTAGGATATTAATTCTTCTGGATATGGCAATGTTCCGCTGTACTGCTGTAAGGGCTGCTTGGAGGAAGACAAAAAAAAGGGTAGAGGAGACTGTGTGGATGGAAATACCCACCACCTTTTACAAGTGCTGCTTAGCATAGCCTTTTGCTTTGAGAAGAGCAACCACAACTTTGAGTACTGTGTGAATAGTGCTTTATTTTGAGATGCTTCCTATTAAATAGAATTGGATTGAGGCTGTCTCCAAAAGAAAGGAAGGTGTCTCAATTGAAAAGGTAATAAAAGTAATAAGAGAAAACTAGAATCTAATAGAACTAGAAGATAAATTAGGTGTCTAATAACTAGACTAGAAAAGAATCTGAAAGGAAAGAGGAATACAGCAGAGTGAAACAGGCAAAGAGATGGGCAATTTAGGATCAATAAAATATTCAGAAAGGGTTAATTTTTATCATCATCAAATTATGAGAAAATGCAAATGAGCCAAAATGTAGAAATGAAGGCAAAGTACTGCCTGTCTGGTAACACACATACTATGTTACATAGCAAACAATAAGAAAGATAGCTCTTGGTTATCAAGCACATGAACTACCCTACCTTTTGCATGAATACTTTGTATTATATTTATATGTATACTACAATCCAGGTAGAAACATGCTGCAAACAAATAAATGATCCTGTTTATCTTATCAGTAAAATATGAGTCTTTGGGGGGCTTTCCATTCACATTCAAATCTTAATTTCAAATTTATTCTGGCTTTGATTCAAATGCAGTGCCAAAGCACTTGCAATACTATCATACATTATCAACAAGGCTTCTGCCTACCAAAATCTCTGAGGGGGGAAGGATATTTACTTAATGCAATAAAACATAACATCTCTCATACTTTCTTCTTTGTGTGCAAGTGAAAAAGGTTGAGGCAGAAGATCACAAAGTCTGCTCTATCAGAAACATTTCTTCTGATGTCCTTTCTCAAAATTCCTATTGTAATAAATAACCACAGTTGGATCCTGAGGTTTCTTTTATTTCTTTCAGACATATATGTGGTACACAGCTACGGGACCTGAAGCATTACTGATCCTGCAGGATCTCGTCCTACAGGCCAAGGGAGGTGATCCTGCCCCTCTACTCTGCTCTCATGAGACCTCACTTGGAGGACTGTGTGCAGTTCTGGTGTCGTCAACATAAAAAGGACATGGAAATGTTGGAACAAGTCCTGAGGAGGGCCATGAGGATGTTCAGGGGACTGGAGCACCTCCCATATGAAGATAGCATGATAAAGTTGGGGCTGTTCAGCCTGGAGAAGAGAAGGCCGCGTGAGACCTGATAGCAGCCTTCCAATATCTGAAGAGGGCCTATAGGGGTGCTGGGGAGGGACTCTTCATTAGGGACTGTAGTGACAGGACAAGGGGTAATGGGTTCAAACTTAAACAGGGGAAGT